>JADRCD010144260.1:0-18153 GCA_019843815.1 Montemys delectorum | reverse complement strand
GCCCAGGCTACTATACCCAGCAAGACTCTCAATTACCATAGATGGAGAAAACAAGATATTCTATGACAAAACAAAATTTACACAATATCTTTCCACAAATCCAGCCCTCCAAAGGATAATAGATGGAAAATATCAACATAAGGAGCAAAACTACACCCTAGAAGAGGCAAGAAGGTAATCTTTCAACAAATCCACACAAATCTAATTCCACCTCATACAACAAAAACAGGAAGTGACAATTACCTTTTCTTAATATCTTAATATGAAAATTAATATTACCAACATATCTTAAGCGACTGAAATCCAAATTTATGAGGAATTAGAAATTTGTTGATTGTCATCCAATGGTCTCTCTAATTTGGTAATTGGAGGAATAGATCCAATATTGTACAATCTATATATACTTTCAGCTTGTTTGTGACAGTGTCTTGCTGTGTACAACATAAGGGTCTTGAAATCTTGCTTCCCATATCTCAGCCTCTCTATTAGTAGTATTGTTTATTTCATGTTATTACACTATACTATGGTTTTCAGAACAGCTTATATATTTCAAAAGTATTTATATACCCAAGGGAGACATAGACAATTAACTTGGGAGGTGGCTTGTAGGAAAGAGAACAACAAAGAGTGAGACTGAATGCTTTGCTTGACATTTCTAGCTCTTGTATCAAGTTTAAAAAAGAGGACTTTATAAGTTACTCTTTCTCTGAGATGAATGCTTTTCAAAATCATCACAGCCAATGAACCAGATTCTTATCCTCACCTAATGTCTGTACCACCTCCAAGCAGAACCACTGTTCATTGAAACAGTTGGTGAATGACTTTATGGATAGAGCATCTTAATACACACAGCATTTCTTAAATGAATGTAACCTGTTCTCTGTGGGCTGAGAATAAAGTCACACACTCAAGTCAAATAGCTTTTTGACCATAGCAGGAAGTCTGTATCTAAAAATCATGCCTACAATTCATTCCTTGGCGCAGCAGAACTGTCAACTCTCAGCTTAGCTACGATAGAGGTAAAATCCTTTGGTGATTTGAGGGTCATTGAAGTACCTTATTACAATGAAATCCAATGTCTAAAAATTGTTCTTATTTTGGGCTTGTACCACAGAAAGAGCCAAGATTTTAAACTCTACTAAATGCAAAACAAACAAACAAAAAGACTTTACATATTTATGTTCATTTAAGAAAATACTAGTAGTGATGTATTATTTTGAAATATACAGTTAATATGTTTGAAGTTATTTGAAATTTATAGTGAGAAAAGCGAATGTATTTGCAGTATTGCTGTAGACAAGCATCTACATAACACTGTTAAATTGATTGTTTTATATCAAACAACTTTTATAATACTCATTTTTATTATAACATTTTAAAAATTTTAAGGAATATGAGAAAAAAAGATATTGTAGGTATTGAATAGGGGGTCTCTGGGAGGAGTTGGGGTACAAAAGGGAAACAAGAATATGATTTAATTCTATTTACTTAAAATATGTTTTTAAATGTTAACAAATTCAGACAAATTGAAATCATGTAACTTTTCTCATCATAATGCAATAAAAGTTACAAAAAAAAAAAAAAAAAAAAGAAAGCAAGCTGAGCAAGCCAGGGGAAGCAATCCAGTGAGTGGCACCCCTCGGTGGCCTCTGCATCAGCTCCTGCCTCCAAGTTACTGCCCTGTGTGAGTTCCTGTCCTCACTTTCTTTAGTGATGAACAACAGTGTCAAAGTATAAGCTGAATCATTTCTTTTTCTCCCCAACTTGCTTCTTGGTTATGATGTTTTGTGGAGCAATACAAACCCTGACTAAGACAAACTGATACCAGCATAGTAGAGTATTCCTGTGATAGCCTGACCCTGTTTTTTGGGAGGACTGTGGAAGGACTTTGGAACTTCGGGCTAGAAGAGCCATTGGGATGTTAAGAGCTCTGTGGGATGTTCTGTAGGAGCTTGGCAGATGAACAGAGTGCAGAAGATGGAGGCCTGGCTTATAAAATTTCAGAGGGAAGATTTAGAAGACTCTTATCAGGGCCATTGCTATCTTGATTATGAAGATTCTGTGGTTTTGGTTAGCTGGGGCTGAGGATTCACCTGTGATTAACAAGATACCAAAACTACTAAAGCCACAATTGGGACAATTGATGCTGGTTACCTGGAGCTACGATGTTAGCTGTGATTAAAATGGGACCAGCATCACTAAGGTGAAATCTTCTGGGAAGTGCTTCCTGAGAGCACAGAAGCTGTGTTTCAGAGGCAGCCACGGTTGTACCTCGTGTAGGCAGCCGGACTTGGTAACGTATGAGAGTCTACCAGATGTTATTGACCAGATGTTATTGTTTTTGAAGACATAAAAGGGTCACAGCTGGTGCTTGATGCTATGAGAGGCCAGCAGAGGCCATTGGTCAAGGTGCGCTTCAGTGACAGTTGAAGGCAGGTCATGAAGAGAAGTTGAGGCTTGGCACTGGGAAAAGAGACTGTAAGAGGCTATTTGTGAAAGTGCAGACCAGTTGTAGCAGAAGACAGCAGTGTTTTGGGAATGCCAGTACCATGCAGTGACTATCAAGGACAGCAGCAGCAATGGAGTACAGGCAGCTGGAGCCTAGAAGACAAGCTGTGTCCTTCAAAGTGCAGAGCTGGAGAAGTGACTCAAGCCCTTGGAGGAGCCCAGAAGGTCCTAAGTGGATCCCAGACATTGAAGGTTAGAGTTTGATTTTGATTGTGACTGTGCCCTAATATTTTTCCCTCTTGAAGTAAGAAAATATTATAGTGGAGTCTATACTTAAGAGACTGAATTGTAAAAAGACTTTGAATTTCAAAAGAGATTAGATATCTTGAAGGGATTGAATTTTTAATATGTTAGAATTTATAAAGACTGTGAGACTTTTAAAGTTATTTAGATCTTGGGGATGAAAAGAAAGTGAGGGTTGAGACTTAATATTGATGTGTTTGTGTGTCAAGTTGACAAGAAGTCAGTTGTACAGGCTGGTTTTGTGTGTCAACTTGAGACAGAGAAAGGAGCCTTCCTTGAGGAGATGCCTCCATGAGATCCAGCTGTAAGGCGTTTTCCCAATGAGTGATCATGGGGGGAGGGCATAGCCATTTTGGGTAGTGCCATTCCTGGGCTGGTAGTCTATAAGAAAACAAGCTGAGCAAGCCAGAAGAAGCAATCCAAAGAGTGGCACCCCTCTGTGGTCTTTGTACCAGTTCCTGCCTCTAAATTCCTACCTTGTGTGAGTTCCTGTCTTGACTTCCTGTGGTGATGCAAAGCAATGTGAAAGTGTAAGTTGAATAAAAAACCCTTTCTTCTCCCCCCAAAAAAAGGTTCATTTTCCTCCAACACATTTATAATTTTTTTTTTATAGTACTAAGGATTGAACCCTAGATCCTTTGGCTTGCTTGGTAAGTTCTCTAGCAATGAACTCCATTTCCAAGTGTGTGTTTTGCATATGTGGTATAATATGAAAGATATTTAGTTGGAACAAGCTTTGTGAGGAACTCTTGGGCCATTTGTTCATTAGCTTCCAGGCTGTCAAACATCTAGAGAGGCTGGGAAGGTGACTTGTTTGGGGAGAGCAGGGAGACCTCTCTACAGGAATCTAAACACATCTCCCACAAAGCTGTTTATCTGTATGCTTTATAGTGAGCAAGTCGATGAGTTTCCCTGTGTTCTGTGAGCCTCTATAGCAAATTCATCAGACCCAAAGAAAGGTGTGCATGTGTGTGGGGGTGGGGGGAATATTAGTTTATAGCCATTCTTTCAGAAATCCAGGTGACAACCCATTGTTTCCTGTGGGTATCTGAAATAGGGGAGAGGATTTTGGAACAGAGAGTGTGGCCTGTGGGATGTGACCTTCCTTTCAGGTAGATAGTGTCAAATGGAATTGAATAAAGGGAGGCCAAGCTGGTGTGCACCAACCAACTGCTTTATTGTGTAGGGAAAACCAGACATACATCTGCAAGTGGATTACAACATTAAAGGAAGTCTGCTCCCGTCCTGTCTGCCCCTTTTTTTTCTTTCTTTCCTTCCTCCCTTTCTTCCTTTCTCCCCCTCTCCTTCTCTCCTTCCCTTCTTCCCTTCCTTCCTTCTTTTCACTGGACTCAAAGTCATTCTTTTAAGAGTATGCTTTTTGGTGGACTTAAAAATCAAACCAAATAAAAAGTATTCATCTGAAATCAACAGGAATTCTGATCGGGAAAGAAAGGAGTTTTCAAATTATCTCTATTCAGGAATAAAATAATTTGTGTTTATGACTTCCTTAACGGTGCTGTGTGTTTTGATTTTATTTGTTTCTTTAGCTAAAATACTTTTAAAAGGCTTCTTTGTCCTTTTTTTGGCACATGTTCTTGAATTTCCTTATTCCCATCAACCCCCCCCCCCACACACACAAAATCTAGCTATGTATTCCAGACTGGCTTTGAACTTCCAATCCCTCCTACTTCAGTTTCCTGAGTGCTGAGATTACAGGTTTGTACTACAACATCTAGTTTGTTGTTATATTCTGCATATGGTTGAGAAAGAATTTAGGGGCTAGAGAGATGGCTCAGTGCTTAAGAATGCCAGCTGCTATTCCCAGCTCCCACACAACAGCTTATAACTGCCTCACTCCAGCCCAGGGGGATCCAGTGCCCTCTCTTCACCTTGATAAGCACCAGGCACACACATGTTGCATAGTTATACCTGCAGGCAAAACAGCTATACATCTAAACTAGAAATGAAGGAGGAGGAGGAAGAGGAGGAGGAGCAGGAGGAGGAAGAGGAAGAGGAGGAAGAGGGGAAGCAGAAGAAGAAAAAGAATTTTAAATGATATTTCAAGTAGATCTCAAGAATAAGAGCTTCAATTTGCAATAAATTATGTGGCAAAAGAATAAATACAAGGAAGTAAAATAGAAATGTTTCCTACTTAAAGTGAAGAAGAGTTGGTGGAACTCAGAATGAAGTGATTGACACCGTCACGATGGTCACACCACAAGGATAGTCCTTAATGGTGTGGCTTCCAAGGACATATCTACAACTGTATGAATGACTTTATGAGGAGTTACATGAGGTGAATTCCTGGTTAGTAGAAAGTGCAGGCTCCCTCATGACAGAAGTGACATTAGGTCTTGTGAGTCTTTTGAGGCCACTGTGTAGAGTTACAAATGCAGGACTCAGCCCTGTCCATGGAACAGCCATATGCTGAACACCTGACTTACCTCATAATTCTCAAGATGTCCTCTGCAATAGTTAGTTTCTCACCCTATCACCCAGTCTCTTGGCCTTACCCCTTCTCCTTTTTCTTTCATGCATGATCCAACTTACCAAATTCTGAATTCCCTGCTGTCTATGTAACCAGTTCAGCTACTAGTACCAAACAATACCTCCGTCTCTCTAGCTCTTGATCCCACCTTCTTAACACAATGTTCACACTATCCAAAACTTCTGCACATCTCAATTTCAATGCCTGAATGGCATTTCCAAGGAAATATATTAAAAGGGAAGTCCTCTATGTTTTGTCGGTATAATGTTTTTATATATTGTGTAAAGTTTATTCTTGTCATTCAAATACTGATTTCTTTGCCCTCATATTTCGTTTTAATCTGAACACGACATTGTAATGCTTATACAAAGAATCTACTGTTTCAAGTTTGTGCAAACAGTTTTTTACCATTTATTCTCTGCCTTGTCAATAACTGCTGATTACCCAATGGCTGGGCAGAATAAAGAATATGGTGGGACATCCACCAGCCAGGGGAAGGAGAGAGGGAGAGAGGAGAGTCAGGTCAGGAAGGAGGATGGAGGAATTGGAGCCATGAAGAAAGGGCTGGAGAGAGATCACGGAATCATGGAAACATGTCTCAAGTCCAAAGAGTCAAGTCAATAACAATGTGCAAGTACCATGGGGTGGGGCTAGGGGGTAGCCAGATTAGCATAGAAGTTTAAGGCACATCATTTAACTGCTCAGCTATTGAGGTGTAGTTTTAAATACAAATTGTTTTCTCAGTGAAGTTATTGGGGATTAGCATAAGGTAAACAGATACAGCTTCTGGGTTAATTCACTGCAACATTTATATTCAAGATGATTAATTTCCAGTGTTTCCTACATTTTCTTTACCTCATTCTTCATAGTCACCTCTGCAAACTGTTCTGGTCTTTTGGACCCATTCATCTCTGGTGGAATCACCATTGACCCATAACCCAGTCCTAGTGTTTGCTTTCACCACTTTTTCTTCCTAGTTGTCACTTGAATCAACATATTTTATGTCTCAATATTGTTCATGACAATCCTAAAAGTACCTTTTGAGTTTTCAACCTGAACTCCTTACACTGGAATACATTTGTTCTTCACAGTGCAGCCCAAACGGCTTTTCTAAATACAGCTTAATAAATACATCTTTTTAAAATTTTATTTTTTTAATGTATTTTATGTATATGGGTACTTAGTCTGCGGGTACATCTGCACACCAGAAGATGGCATCTGGCAGTTGTGAGTTGTCATGTGGGTGCTGGGAATTGAACTCAGGACCTTCAGAAGAGCAGTACGTGCTTTTAACCACTAAACCATCTCTCCAGCCCCTACAATCTAGCTTTGAATGTGCGTTTTCCATCATGGGAAATCTTCTCTGTTGTAGAATAGAAGAAAATAAGACAAGTCATTATAATCTACATTTTTTTTCATAATTATCTGTGGCTATGTTTTATAAACTGTTTGACTTGACTACTGGCCTAAATTAATAATTATGCTTTGTTCTTTGAAACTCTGATTTTTTTTCTTGCTGAACACATGTGGGAGAAATACTATATGAGATGCTGCCATCCGTCGAAGATCTATGGAACTGAAGGCAACAAAACTCTCAGCTCAGTGTGGTCCAATAAGCAAGATACAGATCTTCTTGAAAGAATGTTTCAGGTAGTCTACTCCAAAAGGAAAACTCAAGCTGGCAGCAGTGATGCACGCTACAGTCTTAGTATCATGAGGCTGAGGCAGGAGGATGGTGAGGCAGGAGGATGAGGAAACCAATTTGTGCTATGGTAAGTCTCTGTCACAAACTAAAACCTTGTAAACAAAGAACAAAAAACCAGAACAACAGCAACAACAACGAAAAACAGCAGGAAGAAAACTGTGTAAATGTCCCTGTGTAATTTCTACACTCCACACTTTTCCTAGGAACACATGGTGTCAAAACTGGCCCCTGGTCCTATCTGCTTTATAGACTCAGCTCTGAGGAACTCCCTTCGCAGGGGTTCCCTGTGGGCTGTGTGTAATCTGCCCGACAGCTCACACCACATCTGTCCTGCAATGTGCAGTTGCCGTACTTTATCTTCTAATGGAGGTTTTGTTGTCTAACTTTGTTTGAGGGAAGCTTCCTCACTTTGAAGTTTCTAAGGTCCTTGATCTAGTGGGCAGTGGAGATGGCTCGGTCCTTAAGAGCCTATGCTGCTTTTACAGAAGCCCAGGGCTTGTTTCCCAGCATTCCCAGCTCACAACCACCCGTAACTCCAGGAGATGGGATGCCTTCTTTGGGCCTCAGAGGGCACTTACATTCATGTGCTCATTCACACATATAAATAAAAAAATTAAAACAATTTTGTTGTTGTTGTTTTATTTTATTTTACTTTTTTGATACAAGGTTTCTCTGTGTAGCCATGGCTGTCCCAGTTGCTCTATAGACTAGGCTGGCATCTAACTCAAGAGATTTGCTTGCCTCTGCCTCCCAAGTGCTGGAGCTAAAGGAGTGAGTACAACAGGTCTAAAAACAATTTTACAAAGATCCTTGATCCAATGATTATAACTAAATTCCCCTCCCTCCCTCCATCCTTCTCTCTCTCTCCTTTCCTTTTAAATTATGTTTTTTGGAAAGAGGGTCTCACTATAAACTCTGACCAATATGGCTGCCTAAATATAAGCTGAACCAAAAGGACACCAATAGATGTGCTAACAATGTGAATGTGGAAAGGGGTTGAGGCCTCCACCCTAAACAAAGAATTACAGGCAACTAAGAATTCTGAGATTGGGAGAGATGGCCTTCCTCAGGAAAAAGCTGACCAACTGGATGTCTAGAACTAAATGGTCAGTCTTGAAAGCACTCATACAAGTAACCCTCTACAGATAGGACAGGTGACATTCACAGATTTAACGACAATCACAGGAAAAGAAGTCATGAATGTGAAAGAGCCAAGAGTCATGGAAGGTGGTTCAGAGGGAAAAATGACGTGACTATATTATCATTTAAAAAAAACAAAAATAAATAAAAAGACTAAGAGAAGTTGTGCCAAGGTCTTGGAAAGATAGACAAAGAATTTATATGACTTGTGAAACACAATTATGGAATTCAGAGATTCCTTGTTTGCAAAGAAGATTCAAAGATTTATTAAATGTTGTTTTTAAATTCAGTTGGGCAGACATAAAAGTTTATATGTCTTGTAAACCATGATTATGGAATTCAGAGATTTCTTGTTTGCAAAAAAAAAAAGATTCAAAGATGTATTACTTGAATTTATTAAAATGTTGGGTTTACAATCCATTGGATTTGCCTGTGGAAATGGTCCATTTGCTTCTCTGATTGAGTTATTTCATCTTGGTTTCGGAACAGGGTGTGGTCATTAGCACTCTAGCTGGGGTGAGTGGTCTGAAAACAGCCCTGACCACCGTGAGCAAGACATTTACATGAAAGAGCAGAACATTTCAGTTGTGGACAAAGACCCTGCTGAGGCTTTCAGGACTGAGAGGGAAGCGGGAGACCTCGATTCTGATGTCGGGCAGGAGACGCTGGGTGCCTCAGTCATGTGAAGGGCACGATGATGCTGTGGTTAAACATGGGCTGGAAAAAGAGGGGTTAAAAAGTTAACATTCAGAAATTAAAAAACCAATTACAAAAGGAAAAACTGGACATTAACCAAAGAAGACAAAATTCCACTGTGAGGCAGTCAAGAGGACGAATAGACAAAATAAGTCTCAGGGACATAGTTTGTATTAAGTAAACTCCTAAAAAGTGTTAGAGAAGCTGCCTTCTTAACATTCCATTTTCAAAGGAGAGGATATGCAGACGGTATTGAGAAATAAAGGCAGGAAACTCATTGATGTTTTGATACAGAGTAAGGATGATAACCAGAGGAAGACGGTCCTGAAAACATCCCAGGCAGAGGAGTAAATGATTCAGTCATTAATATTGCAAGATTAAGCCTCTCTCTTGTTTTGGGGAGAATTAGAGCGAGTTCATGCAGAATAAAGCAATTACCACACATGAGCTCAAGTGAAGGTTCCCTGCCTCCCCATGGCATGCGTGGCTTCGTGCCATGAAATCAGAGTAGACAAGACTCAGGCATGTCGTTGGCATTCCAGAAAGTTGTGAAGTCTACATTTCAGGGCGGAATCAGCTTTTTCAGCTTCAGGAATGAATTCAGGGAGGTTTAGATTTAGCATAACGGGGATTCTTACATTTAGAAGGCCAAGTTGGGACTTACTAGCTCAGATGCAAAATGTATATTTTGTGTGTGTGCATGTGTGTGTGTGTGTGTGTGTGTGTGTGTGTATGTGTGTGTGTAGACACATTGGAATAAAAATGAACTGGAACATGGAAAGCCCTTTAACCATTTAAAGATACAATTGTTTCATTAATATTTACTTATACTGATTAAATATTCATGATGCCTTGCCTCCTTCCTTGTCTAACAGGGCTTCATTCATGACCCTCTGTACCAGCTCAGCACAAGGGAGGTCTCAATTAGCCATTCAGGCTGACAGGCCTCTCAGCAAAGAGGCCCTTTACCCTGCAGTGGGCTGAAAGCAGACGAGCTTGCCTGTGGGCAGAAGCCACAGGGAAACAGAGGTGCCCTAGGCTGGGCTTACGGTCCAGCTGAGGCTGCCGTCTTGGCTGACCCTTCAAGAATGCAGCCAGGGTGGCTTCAGGAGTGGAGCAGTAGATATGGGTTTGAGAAACATCTGCCAAGGACACCTGGTGTCCTGTAGGAAGCAACAGTAAGGGATGAACAGGACTAGAGTGGGGAATTCTTGACACCTTTTGTCTGTCAGGTTTCTTAGCTGCCATTGTGAGGCTAGGCAGTGGTAGAGCTAGCTTCAAATACAGATGTATTAAATCTAGAAAATAAGACTGAAAGTGTCTTTCCTTGCAGGATCAGATGGGGATGGGAGCAGGGGTGGAGTTAGGGATGGGAATGGCAATTACTTACTCAGCATAAGTCCTTTCAGAGGTCTCAGGCTCTTTCACGCAGACCGTAATGGCTACCTGAGTGAACCCTGTGTTAGCATTCTGTAACTCTTTTCTAAATGGCTTGTCTCTGGAGAACCCAGACTCTGCTGGATGGTATCATAAATAGCTAGACAGTTGAATCAAGGTGTGAATGTTTATCTACCATGAAGGTTGATCATACGTGAATGACGTTCTTGTCCATTGCTGAAAGTCAAATATCCAGTGCTGGAGAGAAAGACCTAGTCAGCAACGTGTATGCCATATAAGCATGAGGGTCTGAGGTTGATCTCCGGGACCCACATGAATAAAATCTAAGTTCAGGAGATGTGTTTGTGATCCCAGCGGGAGGTGAGGACAGGAGATGTGTCCATGACTTGCTGGCCAACAGCCTTCACAAGCACTGAGCTCCAGGCTCAGTGAGAGGTCCTCCTTCAAACACCAGGATGAACATGACTGCATAGAGCATGCAACATCTTCTGTCCTTTGTGTGTATGTGCACAAAGGTGCATATGTGCTCATGCACACATACATGAACATATGCACGCATGAGTATATGCACACCGATAGGCAAAAGCAAATGCCCACTTTTCAATCTTTAAATGATGTCAGACTGTGTTGGGACTAGGGTGACATTAGAATAGAGGACTGCTTCCATAAGCATGCCCACAGTCTAACTGCCTGAACCTCTGAATACATCACTTTCCAAGTGACTTCTACGACTTGGCTAAATTGAAAGTCCTTGATGGGGAACAAGGTCTGGATTATTCTGCTTACTCCCGCCTAATCATATGAATGTTTAAAAATGTAAATTAAGGTAAAAGAGTTGTTTCGACTGATACCACATGCTGGCTTTGAAGACGGAGAAAGCTGCTGTAAGCCAAGAAGTTTTTTTTTTTTTTTTTTGTTTTTTGTTTTGTTTTTTTTAAAGTATAGAATAGAGCTTATATCAGGGCATGGGGAGGGGAGTTAAGAGGGTAACGGAGGCAGAGAAAGGCAGAGAGAAGGAGAAAATAGAGAAATGGGGGCCGGCCATGACCACGTGGAAAGAGTGGGGAAGGGAATGGGGAACAAGGGGGCAAGGGGCAAGAAAAGGCAGGACCATAAGAGGGACAAGATCGTAAGCCAAGAACTTTAAGTAGTCTCTTAAGGCTGGGATACCAGACCCAAGTGGCAAAGAACTGAATCTGCTAAGAATCTGAAGGAGCAGGGAGCATATTCTCCCCTTTTGTGCCCAGAAAGAAACAAAAGCTGTTGATGCTACATTTTCATCTGGTGTGCCTCATCCTAAACTTCTGGATCCAAACACCACAGATAAGTCTGTCTTGACACCATTGTCTGTGAGAATTGTTAAGGGTGGCAACAGAGAATTAACGCAGCATTTCCGACCCGCAGTCCCCATCACATGTCCAGGCTCTCTGCACTTAGGCCTTGCCCAGGAATCAGGATGAATGCAAAGTGCAATGGAAACCATCGTTCCTTGCCTGGGAAAGAGCCCGCCTGCATGGGCCCTTTCTTTTCCTTGCCATCGGGCTCTGGAGCTCTTCCGGTTCCCATGCGGCTTAATGGAGAGAGAGAGAGCAAGATGCAGAACCCAATTTTTTAATTTGTATTATTTAGTTTGGATCAGCAAATGTCTCCCGAGCTGTGTCCTGTGCAAAGTGAAATCACCTATACGCTGTGTCTTTAAAAGCTGGAGAAGTGCGCCGAGCAGCAGCAGCAGTCAATACCAATTTCCACATCTGGATCGATACCATCGGAGGGCTCAGGAGCTGCGAAGATTGTTTCACACACATTCTCCAGAGAGGGAGGGCTGGGGGAGAGAAAGGGAATTGGTTTTAATGATTGCATGGCTCTGAGTATTCCCTCTCTCCCTCTTTTCTTTAAAAGAAATAAATACATAAAATTAGAAACCAAATTTACGGACCTGTCAGTCCGCATCAAATCCAGTGTCTTTCCCTGACCTGTCACCAAAAGTGGCATCCAATCTAGCAAATGGCCTGATGCTGTGTGTGGGGCTCCCCAGTACTCTGTAATGTCGCAGCAGGGGAGGCTCGTGTTTACAGCGGGCCTCCCCTCAAGGACTTTACAGGCAGTTTTTCAATCTGCAAAGACAAAACCAAGGTCTAGCAAAGTGTTCCTATCCACCCCACAGAGAACAGCTGACGTAAGACTTCTGTGCAATGCCTCCATGCATGTGTCTGGCTGGTGTGGGCGAGGGTCTGAAATTCATAGGTTATTTCTATGTAGCCCGGATTGGTCACTCTGAATGCTGGAGTCTCCTGCAGGGCTGGGCTGGGGAACTGTTTTTTTTCACAAGGCCTGGTTGCCAAGATAATGCAACTGAGATGGAATAAGAGAGCAAGGGCGAGGATCAGATGCCATTAGCCTTCCTGGAAGCTTTCCCAGTAGGTCAGGGGCTCAGGCTTTTTTTTTTTTTTCTTTTTTCTTTGAGTGGGCATGGCGTTGAGTCCTCAGTGTCATGTGAGGCCTCTGCCAACAGGCTCTCTCCTGCCACAGAGCCCATTAGCTCACCTCCAAAGAAGGCTGACCCTCACTCTGCATAGACAAACCTCATAGACCCTCAGAAGGAGCCAACAAAAGAATAAACATGTCCCCCCTCGGTCCTGATATCATGGGGTAGCTTAATCCTCGGCATGGTTAAAAGGCACAACTGTAAGTGTGACCAGCTCAGCCTTTTAAGGCAGATCAAATGACTTTCAGGGATGGCTTTTCGCAACCCCCAGCCGTAGGGCCCAGAAGTTTCATGAAAGGCTGATTTTTTCCATTCAACGTTTACAAAAATTTTCTTCCTGGACAGCAACTGTTACTCTGGTTTTTTTTTCTTTATGGTTTTCTGAAGCATTGGCCTTCTGGATGTCACCACAGACTCCGTTGACAGCTCTGTTTCATCTCCCCATTTCTCCATAGCTGGGGCCTGGGGAGAGTCTCATGGCTTGGGAAGGTAGCTGCAGACGTGGCTGAGGAAACTGTGGAGGGGAGACTGAATAGGTCATCTAGCCCCTTGAGTACGAAAGGTGGGACGAGACCAGAGCAGCAATCTTAGCCTCGTTTTCAGGCTGAGGTAGCACAGTTCCATAAATAGAATCAGAATCACA
This sequence comes from Montemys delectorum, assembly GCA_019843815.1. NCBI lineage: Eukaryota > Metazoa > Chordata > Mammalia > Rodentia > Muridae > Montemys > Montemys delectorum. The sequence continues at coordinate 4,847 of JADRCD010144260.1, read as the reverse complement.
CAGCCCCCGGTCTTTGCTGCCTGATTAAAAATAGGCTGCTGCCTGCATGGACCAGAGCCATGCATGCCTGGGCTCTGTGTCCTTCGGTAGGGCTCCCAAGCTTGGCTGTCTACTCTCACAAAGGGCAGGTTGGAAGTCCCCGCCCAGCAGGGAGAGGCCTGCAAGACAACATGTCTCTGAAGACATTATGGCTTCTCTTTAAGAGTGAGGAAATCCTCACTAAATTAATCTTCTTGAAACGAGATTTCGACAGATGACCAAACGCCAACCTTCGGTGGAAAAACATGGTTTTAGTTGTGGTTGTGTTTTCAGACTGTCCATGCTGTGTTTCATTCTTCCTGATGTGTGTTTCCAGTTCACCCAAATACATCCCCAAATCAACTAACAGCAATTGGTTTGGTTATGAAACTGTAAAACCAGATAGAAGAAGCTCCTCAAATCTTCCAATAAGCACCCAACCAAGTAAGATTTTCTGTTTCCCAGCCAAATTAATGGTTTCATAAATGTTGTTATTATCATCAGGGCCAGAGAGAGGGAGAGTTCTTCGGTAAATTACCTGTTGTGCAATCATGAAGACCTGAGTTCAAATCCTCACCATCTGTATAAAAAGTCAGCATGATGGTGTGTAATGTTGGTGCTGGGGAGGAGGGGGCAGCTAGGTACTCCAAAGTCAGCCAGCCAAGCTGGTGAGCTCCAGGTCCTTTGAGAGACCCTGTGTGAAAACAACACTAACAACGAGCAATAAAAAACAAATGAAACAAACAAACAAACAAACAAACAGCCTGGCTGCAGTAGCACACATCTTCAAGCCCAGCATGAGAGAGGGAGAGGCAGGCAGATCTCTGTAAATTCAAGGCCAGCATGGTCTACAGAGAGAGTTCCAAGGACAGCCAAGGCAACATGAAAAATTGTGTCCAAAAAAAAAAAAAAAAAAAAAAAAAAAACCAACCCAACGAAAAACCAACCAACCAAACAACAATAAAAATACCACCACCAACAAAACAAAACAAAACAAAACAAAAAAAAGAAAAGGAGAATGATTGAGAAAGAGATTTGATACTGACCTCTGGCTTCCACATGCTTGCACAAACATCTACATGCCGCTGTATGTACACATATGTAAACCACATACCCACATTAAACACCTCATCCAGAGAAAAATAGTTAGAATAGTTGGGTAAATAAATTTTTGTTTGTTTGGGTTTTGTGGTTGTTTTTTTTTTTTTTTTTTTTTTTGAGACAGAGTTTTTCTGTATATCCTTGGCTGTCGTGGAACTTGCTCTGTAGCCCAGGCTGGACTACATCTCATAGAGATCCACTGTCTCTGCTTCCTGAGTGTTGGGGTTAAAGGCATGCACCTCCATTTCTTGACAATATACAGATTTCTAATGACTTATTTTGTGAGTCCACCTAGCTCAAAGGGGAAGTGCTCACTTGTAGCTGCTAGCAGCCACTTATACGAATGGGTTTTCTGGAATGGGGGTCAAGGCCCGAATAATTTGGGGTACTGGAAATGCAGGAAGGGTTTAAAAAAATTAGACCAACACATGGTGTGCTTTCAATCTGCTATCATTCGTTGAATTCTCTTTGTTACAAGCAAACAGGTAGATAGGTAAAGCAAAAAACCCTCCCCCAAGTTCGTCAGCAACTTGGCCCAATCAGCAGCTTCATCTTCAGTCTCTGGAGGCGGGACATCCAGCATAATTGGAACTTGGAGAGAGGTGTGGCAATTAGCAGGAGGTGGGCAGAGAGGCATGGTTATATGTGGAAGTCGGGGTCTGATAGAATCAGCCCTCAGCTGTAGGAGGGTTGCACTCATTGTAGAATGTTCCCCAGAATTCAGCAAGAGAGAGCCATGTTTGTCCTCAGAGAAGAGCAGCTGAGTGCTTCTTTCCCCCATGGCTCACTGAACTTGTTTTAGTTTTCCAAGGCTCTATGTTTTCTGGTTAACCCCTCTCTGCCTGGTTGAGGAAGTGAGAACAATTCTACATTATGCTGTGGAAGCCCCCAAAGACCATGTTTTCTACGAAAGGGGGACAGGAAGTTGAAAATGTGCCTATTAGTTACTTTTCCAGCACAGTACCTGACAGAAGAGCTCAAGGAAGGAGACATTCATTTTCATTCAGTTTCAGAGGATTTGAGCCACAGTTGCTTTGTTCTATGTGTGTGCTAAATGTCATGGAGGCAGGGGTGAGCAGCGGAGGACAGCTGTTCAGTCACAGCTGACTGTGAAGTAGAGACCAGGCAGGAAGCACTGAGGCACAATCTATACTTCCAAGGACCTGCCCCCTGGGAGACCTACTTCCTCCATCTAGCCAAACTGCTGACATTTCAACCATCTCCCCAAATTGTGCCACCTACTAGGGACCAATCATTCAAAACACTAGACAGAAAGAAAAGTTTATATTCACTTCACAGCCATGTCCAAAAAGGGATTATCCCCAATGTTTGTTTAGATTATTATAGGATGGTTCCCAAATTTCATGGTATTATTAAGAAGTTTTTATGGGCATGTGACATGTGTCACCATCAAATATCCCCAGGAAACACACAGAGTGCATTATTATCTGTCCATTCCCCAATGAACTGACGGTTTTTGTTTTTGTTTTTAAATTGCTATTGTACCTCCACTGCCAGGGTGTGGAGACTATAGTGATGCCCTTCTGGCTTCAATTGAACCTTTTTTTTTTTATTAGATATTTTCTTTATTTACATGTCATATGACATCTCCTTTCCCAGTTTCCCCTCGGAAAAAATAAAAAACCAAACAAAACGAAACAACAAAAATGAAAACAACAACAACAAACCCCCCCTGTTCCCTCCCCCCTCCCCCTGCTCACCAACTCACCCTCTCCTGCTTCCTGGCCCTGGCATTCCCCTACATTGGGGCATAGAACCTTCACAGGGCCAAGGGCCTCTCCTCCCATTGATGACCAACTAGGCCATCTTCTGCTACATACACAGCTGGGGCTATGAGTCCCACCATGTGTACTCTGTGTTTGGTGGTTTAGTCCCTGGTAGCTCTGGGGGGTACTAGTTAGTTCATATAGTTCATATTGTTGTTCATCTTAAGGGGCTGCAAATCCTTCAGCTCCTTGGGTTCTTTCTCTAGCTTCTTCATTGGGGACCCTGTACTCAGTCCAATGGATGGCTGTGAGCCTCTACTTCTGCATTAGTGGGGTACTTCAGAGCCTCTCAGGAGAGAGCTATATCAGGCTCCTGTCATCCAGCACTTGCTGGCATCCACAATAGTGTCTAGATTTGATGATTGGATATGGGAAGGATTCCCAGGTGGAGCAGTCTCTGAATTGTCCTTCTTTTAGTCTCTGCTCCTTAGTTAGTCTCTACAACTCCTTCCATGGGTATTTTGTTCCCCCTTTTAAGAAGAAATGAAGTATTCACACTTTGGTCTTCCTTCTTCTTGAGTTTCTTGTGGTTTGTGGATTGTACTTTGTGTATTCTGATCTTCTGGGCTAATATCCACTTATCAGAGAGTGCATACTGTACTGGCTAGTTTTGTGTGTCAACTTGACACAGGCTAGAGTTATCACAGAGAATGGAGTTTCAGTTGGGGAAGTGCTTCCATGAGATCCAGCTTTGAGGCATTTTCTGAATTAGTGATCAAGGGGGTAGGGCCCCTTGTGGGTGGTGCGATCCCTGGGCTGGAAGTCTTGGGTTCTATAAGAGAGCAGGCTGAGCAAGTCAGTGGAAGCAAGCCAGTAAGGAACATCTCTCCATGGCCTCTGCATCAGCTCCTGCTTCCTGACCTGCTTGAGTTCCAGTCCTGACTTCCTCTGGTGATCAACAGCCATGTGGAAGTAGGCTGAATAAACCCTTTCCTCCCCAACTTGCTTCATGGTCATGATGTTTGTGCAGGAATAGAAACCCTGACTAAGACAAATTGGTACCAGCACAGTGGGGTAATCCTGTGACAACCTGACCATGTTTTGGGGAGGATTGTGGAAGGACTTTGGAACTTTGAGCTAGAAGAGCCACTGATTGTTAAGAACTCTGTGGGATATTTTGTAGGAGCTTGGAAGATCAGGTTGAGAACAGTGCAGAAGATGGAGACTTGGCTTGTGAAATTTCAGAGGGAAGATTAAAGACTCTTATTAGGGCCATGTTGTTTTGATTTCAAAGATTCTGTGTTTCTAGTTAGCTGGGGTTGAAGTATCAGCTGTGATTAACAAGATACCAGAACTACTAAAGTGAAAACTTTGCATTACTGGGACTATTGATGCTGGTTAGTTGGAGCTAAGAAATTAGTGGTGATTAGGAAGAGACCAGCATCATTGAGGTGACATCTTCTGGGAAGTGTTTTCTGAGGGCACAAAGAGGTTGTGTTCCAGAGATAGCCAAGGTTGTACCTTGTGCTGCAGCAGAACTTGGTAATGTGTAAGAGTTACCCAGGTGGTACTGGTTTTGACAGCATGAAGGGGTCATGGAGAGCAGCTGAGGCTCGGCACAGTGAGAGGCCATGGAAGGCCATTGGTGAAGGTGCAGCCTCAGTTTGCAATTGATGGCCCAGAACTGAAGGTGTCATACAAAGGAGTTGAGGCTTGGCACCATGAAGACAGTCTATGTGAGGCTATTGGTAAAGCCTAGTTACAGCAGTGTTTTGGGAATGCCAGTACCATGCAATGACCACCAAGGACAGCAGCAGCAGTGGAGCACAGGCATCTGGAGCCCAGAAGACAAGGTGTATGCTACAAAGGGCAGAGCTGGAGAAGTGACCCAAGCCCTTGGAGGAATCCAGAAGATCGTGAGTGGCTCCTAGACATTGGATGGTTGGAGTTTGATTTTTGCTTTTGATTGTGACTGTGCCCTGATATTTTTCCCTCTTGAAG
>JADRCD010144259.1:0-11098 GCA_019843815.1 Montemys delectorum | reverse complement strand
CACACACACACACACACACACACACACACACACACACACACACACACCATAATATTTATATGTCTTATAAGAAGAGTGTTTGCCTATTTTTTTTCTGAACATCTGTATCTCTTTTTGCAGCAGATGGAGACTATTGCAGAGACCCACAGTTACTTAAATTGCAGAGAATGAGTGACTGTGAGATGCTCAACCCCACTGATATATCTGCAACACAACCTCTACATCTAAAGGCTTAGAGGAAATGATGAGACAGGAAGTGGAAAGATTGTAAAGGACAGACAAGCAGGATACCTACTGTGAGGTAATAGCTTCTAGATGTGATAGGGAAGCTGTATCCTTGGAATCTCAACAGCATGGTTGCTAAACAAGACCTGCATAATTACAGCATCAATTAATTTGCCAGTGAGGATGGGGGAACTTTTATGATGTGCCACACCTAGATGAAGAGCCACAAACAAGAGATGGAGAATCTGAAAGCTCCTGTCTGTAAATACACCATAGCATCAGTAACAGGAGCCTATCGTGGAGCCCTCTGAGAGGCCCAACAAACAGTGGACATAGACAGACACAGATATTTACACCCAACCAATGGACAGAAGCTGAGGACCCCTGTGGTTGAATTAGGGAAGGCTGGAAGAAGTTGTGGAGGAGGAGGGCGACCCCATAGGAAGACCAACAGTCTCAACTAATCTGGACCCCCAAGATCTCTCAGACACTGAGCCACCAACCAGGCAGCATACACTAGCTGATATGAGGCCCCTGACACATATACAGCACAAGACTGCCGAGTCTGGCCTTAGTGAGAGAAAATGCAATTAACCTTCAAGAGACTTGAGGCCCCATGAAGTAGGGAGGTCTGGTGAGTCGTGTTGGGGGGTGTGTAGGAACATCCTCTTGGTTGGGGGAGGAGGAATGGGATGCAGAACTGTCTGAGGGCAAACCAGGAGGGGTTAAGGACTGGACTGTAAAAAAAGATTAAAGATAAAAGTAAAAAAATAAATAAATAAAAGGAGGGATATGGAGAATCAGTTGCCCCAGACAGATTATCCAATCCAAAGTGATCAGCTATAATCATATGAACATATAAGTAGCACTAAATGTATATACATATACATTTAGTATATATGTATATAAATGTATACATACACACACATACATATATATATATATATATATACCTATACTCCTGTATAAACATATACATATGCATACAGATGCATATATGTAACAATAATAATTAAAGAAGGGGTCATATATTTCAAAGGGAGTCTGAGTTGGATGGGGGAGAAAGAAGAGTGAAAATGATGTAAATATATTTTTTATAAAATTCTCAAGAATTAAAAATTTCAATTAAAAAACCCTCTTTTTAAGGATGAGTATTTTACAGTCTCTCATTTTTTACACCTTGGATAGTTGTGTCAATCACTATTTACTGAACAAAGAAACTTCTCTGACGAAGATTGAGAGATGAGCTAATCTAAGGATATATGATATCATTTAATATTCTGCCTTTTTAGCAGAAAAATACTAGTAGTTTCTCTCCTAGGGCTTATGACCTGTTTATCCATGGGTTCTTGGCCCTGATAACAGTGCCAGGCATGGGTTACATCTTGTGGAGAGGGTCTGAGATTTGATTAGAAAGGGTCTTGTCATTCCCAGGGTGTTCGTGTCATTATGGCACTAGTGACCATGTCTTGCTAACCAGTCATTGTTGTAGCTCACAGGGTTCCTAGCTGGGTAGACTGATGGTTACTTTCTCCTACAGTAGCATGAGTGGTACCTTCTAGCACCATGGAAACTTGTCAGTGGGGATGAAGACCCTTGTCCATGCCAGCTTGATTTCATCACATTCTTTCACTCAGTTTTGTGCTATTGTCAGGGTATAGGGTCTTACCACTAAGTTCTGGGGGCAACCAAGAGCACTTGGCTACAACCTGTCATGTTTAGGCATAGAGGGGTCATCACAAAAATGGGCACAGAAAGAATTTAAGAGCCAGAGATGGTAGGAGGGTATGTAGAGACTTTTCCAGATCCAGTAGGGCAGCTGCACATAGGGATGCACACTGGCCTGATTGTGGCAACAAGAGCAAGCAAGACAAAAATCCCAGCAAGTCAAGGGAAGGATTGTCCTTCCTTCAGTCTCTGCTCTATAGTTTGTCTCTGCGACTCCTTAGATGGGTGTTTTATACCCTCTTCTAAGAAGGAACAAAGCATCCATACTTTGGTCTTCCTTCTTCTTGAGTTTCTTGTGGTTTGTGGATTGTATTTTGGGTATTCTGAGCTTCTGGGATAATATCCACTTATCAGAGAGTGCATGCCATGTGTGTTCTTTTGTAATTGGGTTACCTCACTCAGGATGATATTCTCCAAATCCATCCATTTCCCTAAGAATTTCATAAATTTATTGTTTTTAATATCTGAGTAGTATTCCATTGTGTAAATGTACCACATTTTCTGTACCCATGCCTCTGTTGAGGAACATCTGGGTTCTTTCCAGCTTCTGGCTATTATAAATAAGGCTGCTGTGAACATAGTGGAGCATGTGTCCTTATTACATGTTGGAGCATCTTCTGGGTATATGCCCAGGAGTGGTATAGCTGGGCCCTCAGGTAGCACTTTGTCCAATTTCCTGAGGAACCGCCAAACTGATTTCCAGAGTGGTTGTACCAGCTTGCAGTCCTACCAGCAATGAAGGAGTGTTCCTCTTTCTCCACAACCTCACCAGCATCTACTGTCACCTGAGTTTTTTATCCTAGCCATTCTGACTGGTGTGAGGTGGGATCTCAGGGTTGCTTTAATTTGCATTTTCTTGATGACTAAGGATGTTGAACATTTCTTTAGGTGTTTCTCAGCCATTCAGTATTCCTCAGTTGAGAATTCTTTGTTTAGTTTTGTACCACATTTTTAATAGGGTTATTTGGTTCTCTGGAGTCTAACTTCTTTAGTTCTTTGTATACATTGTATATTCACCCTCTATCAGATATAGGATTAGTAAAGATCTTTTCTCAATCTGTTGGTTGCCGTTTTGTTCTATTAACAGTGTCCTTTGCCTTACAGAAGTTTTGTAATTTTATGAGATCCTATTTGTCAATTCTTGATCTTAGAGCATGATCTATGGGTGTTCTGTTCAGGAAATTTTTCCCTGTGCCTATGGGCTCCAGGCTCTTCCACACTTTCTTTTCTATTAATTTCAGTGTATCTGGTTTTCTGTGGAGGTCCTTGATTCATTTGGATGGGAGCTTTGTACAATGAGATAAGAATGGATTGATTTTCCTTCTTCTACATGCTAACCACCAGTTGAGCCAGCATCATTTGTTGAAATGCTATCTTTTTTCCACTGTATGGTTTTAGCTCCTTTGTCAAAGATCAAGTGACCATAGGTGTGTGGGTTCATTTCTGGGTCTTCAAGTCTATTCCATTGATCTACCCGCCTGTCACTGTAGCAATACCATGTAGTTTTTATCACAATTGCTCTGTAGTACATCTTAAGATTGAGGATGATGATTCCACCAGAGGTTCTTTTATTGTTGAGAATAGTTTTCGCTATCTTAGGTTTTTTGTTATTCCAGATGAATTTGAAAATTGCTCTTTCCCAGCCTTATTTATAATAGCCAGAAACTGGAAACAACCCAGATGTCCCTCAACAGAGGAATGGATACAGAAATTGTGGTACATCTATACAATGGAGTACTTACTACTCAGCTATTAAAAACAATGAATTTGTGAAATTCTTAGGGAAATGGATGGATTTGGAGAATATCATCCCGAGTGAGGTAACCCAATCATAAAAGAACACACATGGTATGCACTCTCTGATAAGTTGTTATTAGCCCAGAAGTTCAGAATACAGGAAGAATAACCTACAAACCACAAGAAACTCAAGAAGAAGGAATACCAAAATGTGGACATTCCATTCCTTCTTAAAAAGGGGAACAAAATACCCTCAGAAGAAGTTGCAGAGACTAATTATGGAGCAGAGACTGAAGGAAGGACAAGCCAGCCTAATATAGCTGTCTTCTGAGAGGCTCTGACAGTACCTGACTAATACAGATGTAGAGTCTTACAGCCATCCATTGAACTGAGTACAGGGTCCCCAATGAAGGAATTAGAGAAAGGACCAAAGGAGCTGAAGGGTTTGCAGCCCCTTAGGATGAACAACAATATGAATTAACTAGTACCCTCAGAGCTCCCAGGGACTCAACCTCCAACCAAGGACTATACATGGTGGGACTGATTGTTCTGGCAGCATGTGTATAGTAGAGGATTGCAAATTCGATCATCAATGGGAGGAGAGGCCCTTGGCCCTGTGAAGGTTCTGTGCCCCAGTGGTGGGGGGAATGCCAGGGCCAATAAGTGAGAGAGGGGTGGGGTGGCAAGCAGGGAGAGGGAAGAGGCAACAGGGGTTTGTTCTTGTTGGTTTTTGGGTTGGTTTTTTTTTTTTTTTTTGAGGGGAAACTGGGAAAGGAGAAATCATATGACATGTAAATAAAGAAAATATCTAATAAAAAAACCAAAATTACTCTTTCCAAGTCTTTGAAGAATTGAGTTGGAATTTTGATAGGGATTGCATTGAATCTGTAGTTTGCTTTTGGCAAGATGGTCATTTTTACTATATTAATTCTGCCAATCCATGAGCATGGGAGATCTTTCTATCTTCTGAGATCTTCTTTGATTTCCTTCTTCAGAGACTTGAAGTTCTTGTTATATAGATCTTTTACTTGCTTAGTTAGAGTGATACCAAGGTATTTTATATTATTTGTAACTATTGTGAAGGGTGTTGTTCCCCTAATTTCTTTCTCAGCTTGTTTATCCTTTGTGTAGAGGAAGGCCACTGATTTGCTTGAGTTAATTTTATAACCAGCTACTTTGCTGAAGTTGTTTATCAGGTTTAGAAGTTCTGTGGTAGAATTTTTGGGGTCACTTAAGTATACTATCATATCATCTGCAAATAGTAATAATTTGACCCCATTTTTGACCCACACTTGATTGCAGAATTAGATGAGAACCTTGACTTCTTGTGGTTTTCTTAGCTATGTGATAAGTGTAATATCCATTGCTATAAAATCTGTTGTTCTGAGAATCAAGTTGTATGGGGACCCTTAAACATTGATTTATTAACTGCAGAATGTATGGAATCTTGATAATTATGGCTTTCACACATTTCTATTATTTTTCTGGTTCTTATGCTGTTGTTAAGTGTTGGGAGCCAAGGCATGGCCACCTGACCCACTGCCCCTCAACTAGTCTGAGAACTGCCTGACATTCACCTTGGTTGAAACATCCTGTGCCTGTTTATACCAAGACCTTCCGAAAAGAACTATGAAATGTTCAGGACCCCCAGCCAGCATCCGCCCACCAGATGGGCAACCCTGGAGTAAACCCATTGTTCCCCGCCCTTCCCTTTTTCTGCTTTTGTGAAGTATATATTGAGCAGTTTGCTCTAAGAAAAGTAGACCTTGACAATCCTTGCTTGGTCTCGTCCTTTCTCTCATCCGTTTTACCTTTACAGGCATGGTCCCACTCGAAACCTTGAATAACTGAGTCCTGTGGGATGGGACGGTTAAGTTGTAACCTATATTCTTCTCTGGGCTGCCAATGGCTGTTAGTCCATTTCAACACAGTTGAACACAGTTGCCAGAATGTCATTTCCTTGGTTATGGGGACTCCACCTTTTCTTGTGCCCCACACATCCCTATTGCTTCTCTGCCTTATCTCCTCTACTGCTGCCTCTTAATTCTCTCCCAACACCAGATTTCCTGTCAGCCTTCTCCCCTCCTCAGATATGCTTTGCTGTTTGCTTGGTTGGCAGTGTGCTCCTTCAGTCATCCCCATGGCTCTCCTCTTCATAGTTTTCAAACCTTTGCTTTTCTAGGAAGTCTTCTCTGATTGCTCTAGCAATGTTACTCTTTGGAAGCTCCCAGGCCTTCCTTCCAGATACACAGTTTTTTAAAAAAAACTGTATTTTACTTTTTATTTTGTGTATATGAGTACACTGTGGCTTTAGACACAGCAGGACTGGGCATTGGTTCCCATTCCATATGGTTGTGACTCAGGACCTTTGGAATAACAGCCAGTGCTCTTGACTGCTGAACCATCTCTTCAGTCCCTGATTTACAGCTTTATACAGCACTGTGCAGGAATTACTTGCTTACTTCCATCATTATTTGTCTTTCCCACTTGACTGTAAGCTCCAGGAGACTAGGGATTCTGTCTGGTTAACTAACGGACCCTTAGTACTTAGACTAAACCTGGCACAGCTCAGGTCCTCAACCCATATTTTTAAAAATGAGTGAACGGCTGGAAGGACGGCTTGGCAGCTGCAGTCACTGGTTACTCTTCTGGAGAACCTGGTTTTGATTATGAGCACCCACATAATGGTTCAGCCCAGTTCCAGGAGATCCAGTTCCTTCTTCTGGCTTCCGTAAGCACCAAGCATGCACACAGTACATAAGACATTCATGCAGGCAATACATCCATATATATAAAAATAAATAAACAAGTACAATTTTAAAATGAATAAGTGGACAAGTGAATGGTAGATTCAGTCCTGAAATTAAGCAAAGAGATGCTTAGAGTAGACATCTCTAGACTCTTTCCAATGCATAACGAGTAAAAATGAGGCTTACCAGGAGCTACAGTCAGAATTCCTCTCCTCTCTCTCTTGGTCACCACCACCCAGAAATGCTTATCTGATCCCTTTGCTCCCGTTGTTTTTAAATGCCCAGGAATTTTACTTCCATTCCAAAGACTGTGTGGAGGACTGGCATGTTCAGGTGAGATGCACTGGAGAAAATGTAAAGAAATTGCCCGTGCCAAGCAAAGTTGACCAAACGAATTCGAATGTGGCCTGTTAATTCTCCATTCAGGCTTGTAGTTATTTCTTTAATACCAAGGATTTGGTCTGGGAGTATCTTTAAAGGCTGAGTGCTGTAAGACTCCTTCATAACATACCCAAACTACCAAGGAACTCTAGTTGCAGGAAATCTTAATGTTTGTTCAAAGCCAGGGTGAGTATTCTGTGGTTCTGACTCATGTGTATCAGCCTGCAGAACATTCTCCAGGGTCACATAGCTTAAAAATAAAAGATGAACTCCATTTATTGGCCCTACTTACTGAAATAGGAACCTTTTCCCTCCTGGATATCTATTAATATTCTCCTTGAATTCTAGAGAATAAATTTTAAATGAATGCTATCACTTCTGGAGTCTAATTTAATCTGTTAAATGGCTTAGTACTAACACAAAGTGTACATGGCATGTTGGGTTAATTTTTAAATGCCAGTTCCTATTGAATTCTGTGCCGGCATGCTCGTTTATTTGAAATAACCTCCTAACATGAAAGCAGCCTTGTTAGTACTCTATGTAGGGGCCCTGATCTGTAACTTTTAAACATATTTATCACGTGTTTCATGGATGCACGTAGTTCATTTTGCTGTGACACTTAGTAAGGTTCTGTGTAAGCTTATCTGAGGAAGGGACAATAGTTCCAGTGTTTCCATTGTGTCAAGAGTGTATCCTCTGGGGGATGAAGAGATGGCTCAGCTGTTGAAAGTACCTTGTGTTCTTGCAGAGGACATGGGGTCAGTCGCAGAATCCCTATGGTGGCTCACAATCATCCTCGTCTCCAGAGCCAGGAGATTTGATGTCTTCCTCTGGCTTTTCAGCCTGAGGCTTTCACAAGGTACATGTGCATCTCTGGAGGCGAAACGTACACATAAGATAAAAATAAGGAAATCTCTAAAAATAAACCTCCTTTGTTTAAAAGAAATGTGTATGTGCCAAGTTACCACACTTCTGGATGGATTATTCATGCCATTTAATTTTTCTGTGGTCCTGGAGATCAAATCCAGGCTTGCACATCTTGGCAAACTAAACCCCCCAATGCTAATGAGGTGTTTATTAAGCCCTGTTCTCCATGCTATGCTAATGAGGCATTTACTAAGAGCTGTTCTCCATGTTATGTCAATCACATTAAACATGGAGGAGAAATCAGGGAAAATAAAACAGAACAAGAACATAGAGATGACACTAGCGTGATAGGCAAAAAAAAAAAAAAAAAAAAAAAGACCAGGAAACATTTGGATATTGAGGACAGAGTTTCTGAGAGAAGAGGAGGAGCCAAGACAAAGACTACAGATTTTGAGTGTTTGCTGTGACATGTGACATGGCTGGCAAGAAAGGCTGCCTGAGGCAAGGCCATTTAAATTGAGATACAGGCATGACAAGGTTTTGGCCTTCTTAGTTGCCCGTGTGTACCTGTGACTGGAGAAGCAGGGGAGAGTAACTTAAAGTGGTGGGGGAGTTCATTTTGGCTCATGGCTTCAGAAGGTACATAGTTGCTTGGCCCTATGCCCTGGGCAACACATCACAGCAGCAGAAGCAGTGGTAGAGGAGCTCTTTCTTGCCTGACATCTTGAATTTAGCATGGTCCTTCTGAGAGTCACCTGTGTTATCCCAAGTATCAACTGGCCATTTCTTTTTATTCCACTATTATTAAATTATACATATGATTACACATATTTAATGCATCACATACATAGTATATTAAATATATTATACATTACATATATTATATATAACATATATAATATATTACATGTATTATATATTTCTCTGTTTTGGCTATCCATTGTTCCACTGATGGTCATTTGCATCCTTTCCAGTTTCCACTGATTATGAATGAAGCTTCTGTAAGCCCACTTGTTTGAGTTCTTATGTAGAAAAATGCTTTCATTTCTCTTGGCTAAAGATCAGGAGTAGATCATTGGGCATTAGGAGAAGTACATGTTTAACTTTGTCAGAAACCACCCGAGCGCTTTCCAAGGGAGCTTTGTGATCATGTACACCCACTGGTAGCATGTGAGAGGTTCTGTCTGCCTCCTTGCTGGCACTTGGCATTGTAAGCTTTTTAAAATTACTTTTCAGATTTAGATGTTTTAAGAAGTAGCAAGCTCTCGAATTGTTATTAAATTACCTAAACTGAGGAAGAAAATTATCCTCATCAATCACGAAACCCAAACAGGTTGAATTAAATCCTAAAGCCTTATACAACTGTGTAAAATGACAAGATTCATGGATCTTCATTTGTACTCTTGCTCAACACCAATCCTCACCAGAAGGAGAGTAATGAGGCAGTATCCACTCTCTCCGGTCCCTCTCCACTGAAGTGTACTCTTAGGAGAGTGTATTAACTCCTTGGAGTCTGTCTGAACCCCAGCTGCTCCAATGAAGAGATATTTTTAAGGTTGTATTTACTGACCTTTCTGGCCAGCCTCTTCCACACTAGGTCTGAATGGAGAATAATATGCTACAGGCAAAGCTGCCAGACTCTAGCCTAGAAAGAGGCATCTATATGTTGGTGGCCTCCTGTTGCGAGGCAACAATGAGTGGGTGACTGGAGCTTGGAAGAGGCCCGTGCAGTCAGGTCTTTCTTGTGCTGACTACCAGTGGAAGGAACTCTTGGGGTTTAGCAAACGGTACGGCTATGAGTTCAATTTCAGAGTCCTTAGGCCCTGGGTGTGTAGGATGAGACAGAAGGCTGATCTGTGATGGACACTGGCATCCTCTCTGGGTAAGAAAGGGGATGAGGGTCATGAGATATCTCATAACCAGGACGCGTGAGATGGCTCAGTCGGTAAAGGGATTTGTGGCCATGCTTGACAACCAAGCTTGATTTCAGGCTGTGGGACCCACATTGTGGAAGGAAGAACCAACTCTGCGAGCTTGTCCTCTGATTGACATTGAGTGCTGTGGCACATTCGGCCCTGCCACGTGCGCACTCCTTGAATGAGTAAGTAAATATGATAAAAAAGCATATTTGATCATGTTACAGAACTTCAACTTCTCAGTAGGTTATAAAGAATACTAGCAGAGGAAAATGTACCTTTTCTGCTTCAGATTTGGTCTCTAGCATTTCAAAATGAGCCCTCTTCCAGCCAGCAAGGTCCCGACGGAGCAGTGGTGCTCCTGGGCTGGCTACGGTCTCCTAATTCAACATTTGAAGGCTTCAAATATTTAAGAGCACTCCTCTCTCCTCTCAGCTAGCTCTTCCTTTGAGGTCCATGAAGCCCCGAAGAAGGTTAAGTGTGTTTAGATTTTCTGCACTGAATGTGAGGTCTCTTTATACTTTTTGGTTCTTCTAATGAGTTTGGAATATTTTTAGGTTCATTATACTGGAAAGCCAACCTTTCCAAATGACCAACTCCGTATAAGATGTTAGCAACCGGGCCACCCATTACATAGTCTCATGTTTGTTTACTATATTTTAGGAGGGGAACAGGCTGTGGAGTTGGATAACTTGAGTTTAAGTGCATGTCAATAATGTAAGTAGCTGCCATACTCTTTCTTAGAATCTGAATGTCACTCCAGTCTCTTTGTTTCCTTAGCTGGTGTGAAAGGTTTTGATTGTTGGTGCCATGGCCTTCATAAATCTAAAGAGCAAACAACTTTCACTATCTTCACAATTATATATACAATAGTAAATTTTTGTTGCAGTTTTGACACATAATCTTAAGCAAGAAATTTATCCCTAGTGGTACTCTTCACTTTTTTTTTTAATTAAAAAACTAGAGTTGAAGAATAATAAACAGAATAAAAAATATTGATCCAGTGTATGCCTTAGTAAATGTATATACCCAATCACACTATTATGATGCATTTTCTGTTTGGAAAAATAAACATGAGCCCCAGGAATCAGGCAGGACCAGCCAAGAGGCATAGGCCTCAGGAAGTGCAGGGGAGTCGCAGGACTGTAGGGACAGGAGCCTGTCAGCTTCCGAGAGACAGAGCTGGATCAGCGACCACCTTTGCCCCCTGCCTGATAGGCGAGAGCTTCCCTCCAGGACAGACTTCAGCCCAAGGACTCAGGGGAGAGCTTCCCTCCAGGGCAGACTTCAGCCCAAGGACTCAGGTGGGACTTCAGCCCAAGGACTCAGGTGAGATCGCCATTTTCTCTCTGGGGTCTTGCTAAGGCAGGACCAGCTGGGAGGCATAGGCCTCAGGAATTGCAGGGGAGCCGCAGGACTGCAGGGAAAGGAGCCTGTCAGCTTCTGAGTGACAGAGCTGGATCAGCGACCACCTCTGCCCCCTGCCTGATAGGC
>JADRCD010144254.1:7501-33991 GCA_019843815.1 Montemys delectorum | reverse complement strand
TGTGTGTGTGTGTGTGTGTGTGTGTGTGTGTGTGTGTGTGTGTAACATTTATATGTATTTCACTAGGGGTTAAATTTGAGTTTCAAAAGACTACCACCATTTTGAGGTCATGCTCTCTGCCTCCTAAACTGCCTATCAAAATGTGAGCTACCAGCTGCTCTATCTCTTGTGCCTACTGCCTTGCCACAAAGGACTCTCACTCCTCTGAAACTGCAAGCCTAATTAAATAGTTTGGTAAGTTGCCTTAGTCATAGTGTTTTGTCACAGCGATAGAAAATTACTAAGGCAAGGACTGAAAACAACATTTTTTTTTCTACTTTCTGAAACTGTCACTAGCAAGGAGCTCAGCAGTGAAATGAAAGACACTGTGAGTCTCTCCTTCATTTGTGTTGAGGTTGAAAGAATCATTCTTAATTAGGCCCAGTGAGTGAATCCACATCTCCATTACACTTCCTATCTCTGGCTATTGCATTCTTTCCATCTCTTGTTTCATAACAGTTCCTGATGGCATGCTGCAAATGTCTTATTTAGTGCTGAGCACACACCAACAATGTATCCTGAGCATTTTCCACAACCTTGGCTTTCTGCATTCTTTCTCATTCATTAGAAAGCATGATATCTTTGATTAAAACTAAAGGTATAAACATATATATTTAGAAGGCAGCTTAAACTATGTTGATTTAAATAAATAATTCAATTGCCAGATGGGGCCTAATATCTCCTTTCCATTTTTTTTTTAAACCAGGTTTCTGGTGCTAGGCATATATTTCTTGCTTGAATAGACTTTGAAGTCCAATCAACTTCGATTTGAGTATCCCTGTTGATGTAATATCACTGTTGCTTAGGTGGGCATGCGTGCCTGAAAGGGTGGTCTCCCAAGTGGGGAAAACTACTGATAGTTTTCCTTCACTCTTTATAAAAAAATCTCTGGGACTCTAAAATACACCCGGCAGAGGGAAGCTTTCTGCTGGGTTCGAGCTTTTTTTCTCTTTATCATGTATCCTAAGTATATGGTGAGGTCTTCAGTTGGCTTTTATCATTTAGTTCTGATGAGTAAAACAGAGAAACAGTAAAATTATACTTTCCAATTTCTGGTGTCCCCCTGATAAAAATTACACTAAATAAAAATGTAAGTAAATAAATAAATGAATTAAAATAACTATACCACCTGTCACAGGCATTTTTCATAATTGCCATATTCTGAGGTCATTTTTTCATCCTTGTAGGATATCTCTTTTTAATTATACTTTAAAAAAATATATTTTCTATATTTCTGTTTGGTTACAAGATAGTAGGTTTCCATGTACTTCTCCACATATATTTTGTTTTGCTTAATTATCTAACCTCCCCTATTGCCCACGATTAATCTACTTTATCTGTCTAAAGCCTTTCACTTGTAGAATTATGCTCTTATATATGCTACATTTATCTATTCTCATATACTTTAAAACTATTCTTTCAAATATCCTATTCCTTTTTACTTAGCTTCTATAGGCATTTTGTTTCAAATACATAAAATAAGAGTTATATTTACTTTGGTCTGGCAAATAAAATTACAGAAATTTTGCATGTTAATGAATTTCCATGGGATGTTATTAAAATTTACACCACTGTATAATAAGATTAAAGACATGTATTTTAAATATTTATTTACCTCATGCCAAAATCACTTAAGATAATTTTTATACCTTCTTTTTTTTTAAGAAGAACATTTCTTTTCTTTTTTTTTTAATTGGATATTTTATTTATTTACATTCCAAATGTTATCCTTAGCTGGTCAGTGGTGGGACATGTCTTTAATCCCAGCACTTGGGAGGCAGAGGCAGGCAGATTTTTGAGTTTGAGGCCAGCCTGATCTACAGAGTGAGTTCCAGGACAGCTGGGACTACACACAGAAACCCTGTCTTGAAAAAAACCAAAAAAAAAAAAAAAATCAAATGTTATCCCTTGAATGCTGGGGCAGTGAGGTGTGAGTGGATTGGTGGGTGGGGGAGCACCCTCAATTTTCTACCTTCTTAAAGTATATATCTGATGATTATTATTATCTATAGTGACCCTGCTGGCAAAGAATGCCTAATTGCCTAACTCCTATGTAAGTCAAACTAAGTCTCTGTTATTCAAAAACTTGGACCCTTCACTCCAACACCTTTCAGCAGGTTCTGTGAGATCAACTTAAGTAAAGCATGGTTCCAGAGGTTGGCTCTAGTTTTGATTCTGTCACTGTGATGAAATGTCTTAGCAAAATGAAACTTGGGCAGCAAGCTTGATTTATTTAAGCTTAAAATTTTACTCTATCATTGTAGGGACTCTGAGGCAGGAACTTAAGCTACTAGCATCATCACATCCGCATTCAAGAGCAAGGGAAAAATAAGGACATAAATGCTATTTGCCTACTCTCTTCGTCGGCATCATGAATTCTGTACGTTTATACTGTTCACGACCTCTGCTTAGGCACAGTATCTACCTCATTGAACTGGGCCTTTACACATAACTGACATAATTCTCTAAAGGCAAGTCTACAGGCACCCCGGTGTTCCCAAACCTTCACTGAGAATCTTCACAGGCAATTCTTAAGCTCTGTCAACTTGACAATAAAAGAGACCCATAACAATGCTTATGTATACCCTTAATTTGAAACCTTAATTTATAGGCACCTCGGTGTTTGTGAATTTGTATGATAACTTATAAGCTTTCAGTTGATGAAAATAAACATTACCAACATTTTGTCACATGTGTACTATCCAGATAGTAGTACAAATTCAACAGTAATAGTATCAGTACTTTTCTGGCTTGTTCTGCTGTCCTGCACTGACTCAATCAGTTGTCAAGTAAATTAATATTTATTTTTCTAAGTGAGAGGCCTATGTTATTCAAGAGAAAGCAGTTGAAGCATCACGGATAAATTAGAGATGCAATATGTTGTGACAGTTTTGCCAGTCCCTAAAATGCCTAGACACCTAGAGATGTCTTTATATGATATATTTTGGTTTAGTTTGGTTTGTAAAGAAAATACCATTTCTTTGAATATGTTTACAAGTATGTACCATGAAATTTATACCTAATTTTTGAAACAGAAGTATTCTAATAGTCAATTGGCAATGAGATGATAAAGTCCACCATGGTATTTTTGTATTTGAAAAGGAGTTTAACTTAATGACTTAAGTCTGTCTGTGCTTGTCACAGACTTTAATAGTCTGAAGGCAATTCCAGACCAGTAAGTAAGAACTATAGTTAATAAATCTCTCCTTAATGTCCGACTGTTAATATAATTCCTCTCACAGCAATTTGTCTTCTCCACTGTGTCATGAGGCTGTAAACTGTCTCCTATATCATCAGGTTTTCTGTCCTATCTAGTTTCTTTATTCTCAGCATTTTGACTTTTCTATCATTTTCCTGCAGGAAGAAAAGCACATTCTTATATCTCCTTCAGGATTAGCCTCATTGCTAATTTTAACATATTTTTTAAGTGTGCATATTTTTTAAAATTTCAAGAATATAATTTCTCCTTCCAAGTACAATGTCAAAGTTATAGTCGCCCTATTACTTGACATTATAGAATTTCACATTATTAAGAAAACTTAATTAATTGTATTTAGAATGAGCGAAAGTAAATTATGATTTCTACTGAAATTATGAAGCCTTCTTAGAAATTATAGTTTTAACTATTGGAGATGCTTAAAATTAATAAAGTAAGTTGAAATCCTAATACTGTTCTCAAGCCCGCATCATCGATTAGGAAAGACTGTGAAAACTTGAAGTGATTGTTCTAAAGTTAGTGTGCTTTCAGTTTAAAATACACATATTACTTATTTAATATTAAATAAAGCCAGGCAGTGGTGGCGCACACCTTTAATCCCAGCACTTGGGAGTGAGAGGCAGGTGGATTTCTGAGTTCAAGGCCAGCCTGGTGTACAAAGTGAGAAAGTGAGTTCGAGGACAGCCAGGGCTACACAGAGAAGTCCTGTCTCGAAAAAACAAAACAAAACAAAAAATTAAAGAAAAATAAAATTTCCTTCATTAAATAAGAATTTAGAGAAAATAGAGCATTATTTATTATTGCAAAATCAGAAGTCCAATGAAACAACTGAAACAAGAAAAATGTTAAAATAAATATGATAATACTAGAAATAATCACGAAAACTAAAAAATAATCATAAGCAACATAATGTAGTAAATTTCTCAGTCAGTATATAATGTTCAGGGGTTTAAGAGCTCAATAGCATTTCAGTATTAATAATAATTCTTCTGGGTTCCACTATGTTATTGACTGCTAAGACATCTCTACAGTCCCCATTTTTTTCCATAGGCTTCACATGAGTATTTCTAAATGGCAGCCTAGAAAAGTCTTCAACAACCCTACATATGCAACAGAGGGATGATATCTAAAAATATAAAGAATTTAAAAAGTCAGACTCTAAAAAACTAAATAACCAAATTTTAAAAATGGGGTACTAACTAAACATAGAATTCTTTTATTTTATTTTAATTTGTATATTAATAAATTTTATATTTCTTCAATTCTCTTCATACAGGTCAGTCATTATTCCCCTCCTGGTCTGCCTTCTGAATGTTCCTCATCCCATTCCTACCCCGTCTCCAAAAGATCTCCCACCAACCCCCAACCATACCACCAGAACTTCCCCCTCTCTGGGGCCAATAGTCTCCCCAGGGTTAGGAGACTCTTCTCTCGCCGAGGCTAGTCTGAGCAGTCCTCTGCTGTGTGTGGGCTGGGTGCCTCATATCAGCTTGTATACGCTGCCTAATTGGTGACTTGGTGTCTGAGAAATCTCAGAGGTCCAGGTTAGTTGAGACTGCTGGTCTTTCTTTGGGGTACTCCTCCTCCTTAGGTTCTTTCAGCTTTTCTCTCATTTATCCAAAGGGTTCCCCGGCTTCTGTCTATTGGTTAGGGGCAAGTATCTTCATCTGACCCTCAGCTGTTTGCTGGGCCTCTTGGATGGCAGTCATGCTAGGCTCCTGTCTGCAGGTATATCGTAGCATCAGTAATAGTGCCAGGCCTTGGAGCCTTCCCTTGAGATGGATACCAAATTGAGCCTTTCGCTGAAGCTCCTTTCCCTCAGTGTCTTCTCCATTTTTGTCTCTTCAGTAGATTTTAGACAGGAATAGTCTGGGCCAGAGTTTTGACTGGGGTATAACAATCCCATTCCTCCACTTGATATCCTGTTTTCCTACTGGAGATGAACTCTACAAGTTCTCTCTCCCCACTGTAGGACATTTCATCTAAGGTCCCTTCCTTTGAGTCCTAAGAGTCTCTCACCTCACAGGTCTCTGGTACATTCTAGAGGGTTCCCCCACCTCTGGATGTTCTTCCAGAGGTTGCCTGTTTCCATTCTTTCTGCTGGCCTCGGGGCTTCCCTCTATAATCAGAGAATTCTTAACTGAGGAATCTCAAATGACAAAGAAGCAATTAAAGAAATGTTCAACGTCTTTAGTCACTAGGGAAATGCAAATAATAATGACTCTAAGCTTCTACCTTACATCAATCAGAATGGTTAAGATCAAAATCTCAAGTGATAGCACACGCTGGCAAAGATGTGGACAAAGAGGAACACTTTATCATTGCTGGTAGGATTGGAAACGTGTACAGCCGCTCTGGAAATCAGCCTGGTGGTTCCTCAGAAAATAGGAAATAGTTCTACCTGAAGAACTAGCTTTACTAATACTGGTCATATACCCAAAAGATGCTGTACCATATCACAAGGATATGTGTCTCAGCACATTCATAACAGCCTTATTCATAATAGCCAGAAACAGGAACCAAGTCAGATATACCTAATCAAATAATGGAGACAGATAATATGGTTTATTAACATAATTTATTTATAGCTATTTTAAAACAAGGATACATTGAATTTTGTAGGCAAATGAATGAAATATAAAATACCATTCTGAGTAAGGTAAACCAAAGCCAAAAGGAGATGGTTGGTATGTCCTCCTTGATAAGTGGATATTAGCCAAAAAAAAATAAATAAATAAATAAAATAAAATAGGATACATCCCAAAGACTTTAAGTTAAACCAAAAGAAAATCCCTAGTAGTATAATATTGTCCTTACCTTTCTAAGTGGGATTTATTTTAAAATGATAAAAAAAATTAAAGAGAAACTTTGAGAGTGAGAGATGATGAAGGAATAAACAATGCAGTAAAACAAACATATAAAGAAAGAAGAGGAAAATAACACCCTGGTTGAACGTACATCTACGTATTACATCCATAGTAAAATAACTAACTTGGGTCCTGAAGCATGTTAGCTAATTATGCTGTGAATGTGATATCGTACCCTGACCAAAGTGACTTGCAGAAGGAAGGTAATGGCAAAGAAGCCAAGGGCATAGAAGTTTGAAATTGCCACTGACATTACGCCTGAAGTCAAGAGCATGATGAATGTCTTTACTGAGCTCACTTTCTCTCTCTTCTTTTACTTAGTTTAAGATTCCACCCCAGGGAACGGAACCATCCAAAGAAGACTGGTCTTAATTCTGCATTTAGACTAATCAAGATATGTCTCATATCCATGTCCAGAAGCTGGTACCCTTGGTGATCTTAGATCTCATTAATTTTAAATTTAGATTAGGTATCTTAAGGGGATTTACTGAATTAGGAATTTCTGAGATTTAGTAGAGTGTACCTCAGGTCTGTCTGCAAGAGGTTTCCCAATGAGGATTAAACTGAGGGGAAATTGTCCCCTGCTCTGAATGCGGATCACACCAGTAAAGAGTCTATAACCTTGAGTTTAATGATAGAATAAATGGGAGAGTTCAGTTTGTTTCTCCTTCTTCTTCCTAGATGGCATGATGGTGTATATTATCCATCATACATCACCCTCCCAGACATTGTAACATAACATCTCTGAAGTATAAGCCAAACAAATCCTTCCACCTTTTAGGTTTCTACTGTCACAGATATGGAAAACTGGCAAGAACAATTGTCTACTAAAAAAACTTAATATAATATGTTTTTATTCCTGTAGGAGAAAGAATTAATAATCCTAATATTAAAAGTACTGCAGATAATGTATTCTCCTAAATGACTAAACCATGCTTACTTAAATTCTACATTGAAGTAATACTATTTATTCATGTGTATCAATATGAAAAATTCAAAATGATAAAAACTTAAATAACATCCTCTAATGTCAATAGATCTTAAATAAATTTTGATTATAAAAATGTTTTTTTCATACACAATAACACATATGGATACTGACCTGATAGTTTAATAAGAGATTTGTATATTTAATATATAAGTTGAATGCTCATTAGTTATTACACAATTTATTTTAAAAATAAGTGTTTGTAAGTCATCTTCAGTTGATTGATCATTGATTTATTAAACAATGTTAATGTATTCTTCCTTTTAGTGTTTTAATTGGTTTTTTAATTTAACTGAACATCTTTAATGTTTAAAGATTACATATTAATATATTAATATTTATATTCCATTGTAAGACAGGATTGGTTAAAATTAAAGAAATATGCTTCTGATACCCTTAAGAAAAAATGTTTATTTATTCTATTGAAGGAGTTATTCTAACCCAGAGGTTGGACATACTGTTTGGTTAAGAGGGCTTGGTATTCTTCCTGAGGACCAGAGTTCAGTAACCCAGAATCCAGTTCTAGTAGCTTACCACTGCTCACAATTCTAGCTGTAAGGGACCCAATGTCCTCTCTAGTTCCACAGGCACCTGCATGTCCATGGAATTTATTCAAACAGAAACAAAAATGCATTTTTATATATATATATATATATATATATATAGTAAATAAAAGGAAATTTATAAAAAATGCAAATTCCTATTAGTTCAAAGGTTTATTTTGTATATTATAAAATCTGAATGTTATATCCCTTTGCCAGTGTGGGATTTTATATCCTAAGCAATCTTTTAAAATTGTTAATGTAATATTATGTTATTATTAGGTTGATGTCTCAGCAGTACAATCTGGTATTTCCAGCCTGGAAAAGTCTTTGAGAGCTACTGGTCTTCAGTCTACGTGGAAAGTACAATGAAGCTGGTTTCAATCCAAAAAATACAGCATATTATACCAATGATAGAGTATATGAGCTCGCCAGCAAATGTGAAGGCAATCAGAGAAAAAGCAGTTTCTTTCTTCTACGTACACTTTACCTGGGTCATCATCAGAAGATGCTATTTACATTTCTGGTGGATCTTCATTTCAAATAACGTGATCAAGCAAAGCCCCTTGTAGCAAAGAGCATCTTTAAAAAAAGATCCAGATATAGTCAAATTGCGAACCAAGATTTACCATCACAAATGCCAAAGCCTTACACTGATCAAATTCTGGTGTGGTTTGTATGTAACAAGCTATAGTGATAGTCCATTAGTGTTTGTAGCTGTGCCATACCCAGCACTAAGTTTTACTAAATATAGATTGTCTCCTTCAAGCCTAAACTATCATATTCTGGTTAATTATTAGATGATGAATATTGTTAGTTTAATGTCATGATCACTGACATATTTTCTCAAGAATGATATTAACACAATGTAAATGATAATTGGATATGTGTGTGTGTTATTACTTAACATCCCTGATATCTTTCTCAATCAGTTGTCTCAATAAAGTAACAGAATTCTTCCTCTGTTATTTTATAGGTAGACTTCATTCCTTGGGTTCTAAAGGTCGTGATTTGAATAAGTCTACCCTCCCACCCAAACTGAAATAGCTGTTACAAAAGGTGAGGACACTGAACAGCTTATTACCTCAGCCTCTATTTATTTTGATCTCTGTACATACCCTTCCTAATAATCCATGTAGCAGACCTTCTCCTCTACATAAAGTTACTACATACTCAAAGCTTCCTCTAAACAAGGCACCTAGTATTTTCTGGCCCACATCTGCATCAGACTACATATCTACTCCTTTCTGATTAAGTGGATACATGTTCCCTCAGCTAACGATCAAATTTAGACATTTTATATTTTAGAGATTTGTCTAAATATTTAATTATGTGCAAATGTGTAAGTGTGTGTGTGTATGTGTGTGTGTGTGTGTGTGTGTATGTGTTTATGTGTGTGTGCGTATGTGTGTATGTGTCCGTGTGTCTGGGTATGTGCCTGTGTGTGATGAAAAAAGTATAGGATTCCTTGGAGCTGCAGTTAGGGGGTAATGCGCAGTATTGGTGTAGGAAAGTGAGTTTGTACCAGCAATACATGCTCTTTACCGTTGAGCTAATTCCCTAGACCATGACTTTTTCTTACTATTTAAATATCCCCTCAATATAACTTTCAGAAACAAAGAAAAGGCTAATTTGTTCTTACCTGTTTTTAAGGAGCACTTGTACTAAATAAAAACTACATGTTCAAGTGAACTTCTATGAAAATACCCTATTTATCACCTTATGCCTTATCGCTAATTAGGTATACATATAAAATGCAAATGTACTATGAGAAAGAACATAGATAGCAAGTAAAATAATGATATGACTTAATGTTGTAATCAAAATAGAGGCTCATTCAGGCTACAGTCCTCAGTTTTCAGTCCTTTCTCTCTTTAAAGCCTATAAAAAGAGTTACCAACCTGTAACCTGCCCCCAACGAAAACCCTCACTCCTCTGATCATCTGTCATTCTTGACTACCCCATGCCAAATGAATTTATCTTGCCATTTTTTAAAATTCTATTTCATTATTTTTAGATAGGAAGTTAAAACATCTAGAAATACCTGGGCTACATCCTGCCCACCATTTATAGTATCTCCCAACACTGGAGCATGACTGAGACACTGCTGACAGTGTCTTCATTGATAGTGATCATCTCTGTCTCTTCCAGACACTGTATATTTCCTTCTTACAAAACAGTCAATGAATTCATTCTACATTTAAACAGTATTTCTGGATACTAAATGAAATTTATTATACAAACTTGGATGACAAAATTACATGGAGTATTGAAACCTATCATGGTTTACAAAATGCTATCTATACTTCATGGGAAGAATTTATAAAGAATTACAATGTAGTGAATTCCATCAGTTCAATTAGTTTAATATCCATAGTTTTCGATTTCTGAGCAAGAAATCAACACAAACTCGATGGTTTAAAGCAACATCATTTTGTTTTCTAACAGTTGTTTAGGTTAGAGCTCTAGTGGTCTCAGCAGGTGGTTCGCTTACATCCTCAGAAGCTAAGGTCAAGATGGGAACCAGGTTTGGGCTCTTATCTAAGGAGTTAAGGGAAGAGTCGTTTCCTAAGCTCTTCTTTATTGCTTGTGAGTATTGCTCTTTGAAAGTCTGACACTCCAATAGCTTATACCCTTGCTGTCTATCACTGTAAGTATCCTCTCTGCAAGGAGAAGTAGTTCTCCTGACTTCTTCCACTGTCTTTTTTATTTATAATAACCAGGAACATCCTTCTGATATACCCCATCATACCCAGCCTCTGCAATTGTTTAGACAGGTTTTGTAAAACTTAACAGAATACCTATGATTAGAATAAATCATTTTGAATGATACCACTTTTGCCATATAAAATAGCAAAACAAGGGGAATAATACCAATGATGTGCCTTTAAGATTCTCCCTGCCATGGACAGTTAGTATACTGGCATCCGACAGTTACATGATCTTTCCACATGCAAAATGTGGAAAGATTAAGCTTTTCTGAAACTCATCCCATTTCAGTTTCAGTTGCAAGTAAATGATTTCAACTAAAACCAGAGAGCTCAAAATCACACAAACTTATCATCTAAGTAATCTAAGTAAAATGTGTGTGACACTTTTAAATGCAGTCCCTTTTGTACCGATGCCATGTAAAATTCTTTCTCATTAAGGGGTCCTTAAATCTAAGGATAAAAAAAATATATTATTGCCTTCACCACATATTGCAATGATATATAAGGGTGTTTTTTATAGATAATCTTGTTCCAAGGATACAAAAGGAAAAGTAAAAAGACTCAGTGGTCAAACGTTGTTATGTTATCCAGCTATAAAATTTCAAATAAAGATTTACAACTGTTTTCAGGAACTGGTAATAAGCTTCATGGCTCCAAAGTGTGATCTGGGCTCTGAGATTGTCTTGGTGCTTAACTAGATATTTAAAGATAGTATCTCAACTCTGTATGTCTCGCTTTTACCTCTAGGTTCTTGATTTCAGTATGCAAACTGTTGCTGCAGCAATGTGTGCAAAGAGGAGTGAGTTGAGGAAATAATTTGTTTCATGGTGAATGCTTCCAGATATTTATCTGGTACTTGATGGTTCAAAGTTCTCCACCTAGCTGAGTAGTTGCCCTGTCAATCAAACCTGAGTGGGAAACACAGTCGAAGCTCCAACTGCCCAACCTTTCCCTGTTGCTGTGGAGAGATGTAAAGGTCAGACACATTCCAATCACTCACAGGGCTCTTTGTAGAGATTAGCTATTTGATTCATAAGGTATCCCAGAAATCTCAGCAGAAGCCACCCACAGAGATGAGATTATCTAGAAAATCTCTATGATAAGTCTCTTTACTAATGCAGTGAATCCACATGACATATACGGCGGACAAACAAGGTTCTTGAGAGTGTTTATGCTCAAAGCATGCATGGTGTAGACTACAAATGTAGAGATGACATGGCAGAAGAAATAATGCTGGATTCCAAAATTCTGCAGGCAGAAAACAGACTGATAAATTAAATGTACTCAGCTGCAAGCATAGTATTGTTCAAGAAAAAAATACAAACAACAACTACAAAACAAGCCCAGAAGACTATAAGATGGAATGGTGGCTCACAGGGGGCAGAGTCATAAACCATGAAGTATCATTTACATCTGTAGTAGAGACTTCTTGGCTGCATTTAATGGCTGAACCACATTAGCAGCCAACAATTTTTTTCTATCATGAATGGCTCTGTCTTCAACTGTTTCCCGTACCTGTTTTGTCACCATAGTTTTCAAAGAAAGACATGTTTTCATGGTTTTGAGGATCACATGTCAAATGGAGTCGTCCCTTGAGTCAAAGAATAGCTTACTGTTTTCTCATTTAAATGACGACCAATGCATATGGGTGTTTTGGTTGTTGTTGTTTTGTTTGTTTGTTTAATTGATGAGTTGTAGATGAGATGCTCACACTTCATGAATGATGCAATGACTTCTGACATTTCAGGAGTACTGGTGTAAAGAACATTTTGTCTGTGGAAAAGAGTCTTAAGGTCATGCAATCTGTTTTAATAAGCTCATATGATGCCTTTTTAAATATGTCTATATTTTAATGCCTGCCAAACTAATTTCTTTCTTTGGGTGTAAAAATGTGTACACAGATTTGACTAAATTAAACATTGTGTAATGGGAATATGACCATGTAACTGCAGAAGCAGAGAACAGAGAAGAAAGGAACAGATTAAAAATGTTCTACTGCTGTCTTCAAAATAGCAGTAAAAAAGCTGTGGGTCATTTCTCTGCCTTAGGAAATGTAATAAATCAGGTTGAACTTAGGCCAGACGGGACACATAAAAATCCAAATCTTGATTTTAGAACTTGGTGTTTCCCTCACTCACTATAAACTACTTTAGGAATTAGATAAATTTAAATATATTTTATTTATTCTTTGAGATCTTCATAAATAAATAATGTATTTTAATCATACTCCCTTCAAGATACTGCAAACCTCTCACCACCATGGGTCCCTCTTTCTGAGTACTTTTAATGGTACTCATATACATACAGATGTAGGACCCCAGCAGCAAAAGCCCCTCTGAGACCACATACCTAAAGGAAACAGGTTCCTATCTTCCAGAAGCCAGTGGCTCATCAACTAAGAGGGAGATGTTCTCAGCTATTTTCTAATACATGGTAGAACTCTGATTATAGTCATCTTTCATGTGTATGCAACAGGACTTCTGCAGGCAAATATGGCAGCTCAGAGCTTCTATAAAAATCACTTCCATCAATTTATGTTCTCTAATTTTTACCTTTTCTAGATGGAAGGCACTTCCTTAAATAGACTAATAACCCTATAATTCCAGTTCTCTGAACTTGTCGATTTTTTCCAGGGTCAAAGTCTTAGAGGTATAGCCATAGTTGATCTATTTCTAAAAGCACACATGCCTGTGTTCATCATCTTTATGCTGCTCTCTAATAATGAGACCCTTCCTTGTGTCATTTATATTCAATAATGTACCCCTCCTTTATTTCTTTATGTATTGCTGTGTTCATATTTATTCAATAAAATTTTTTCAATGAAATGTTGGAACTGCGTCATAGTCATCCAACCACCATCTGTTGACTGACTATGGACAGCTTCAGTATTTAGAGGTCAGTGAAGGTAGCACTCCACTTCCTGACCCCAAACCTCTATGAAGTGTTGACTGTTATGGAACAAATGAAATAAATTCTGCAGCTTGTCAAAGCACTGATTTATACTTCAAAAGTTTCACGGCCTATCAAATTAGTAAACTTGACTGAATTATCTGCCTGAGGGTCACCTGCTGTGGTTTCAAGTTGATAGCTTGTACATATGGGTCCTGGAGAATTTTGGTAAACTAATTAAGGTTCCAAGATACTCCATGTGCTGTTATCCTGTCACTTTTCCAGGAGTGCCCTGAGGTCTGTGCTCTGCATATATAGGCTGACTATGTTCTTTGAGGATGC
Organism: Montemys delectorum; assembly: GCA_019843815.1. Taxonomy (NCBI): domain Eukaryota; kingdom Metazoa; phylum Chordata; class Mammalia; order Rodentia; family Muridae; genus Montemys; species Montemys delectorum. Next base: position 20,396 of record JADRCD010144254.1, on the reverse strand, counting down.
TTTATAAGTCATCTTCTATCCCATGGACCATTAAATTGTTGTTACACATCCAGTCTATCTGGATTAAGATTTCTATCATTAGCCAGAGGAAACTGTGCTTTTTAAATGACTCATTTAATTAGATGGTTTCTGTGTCCAAATCTGTTTCTCATCCAGCGTACCGAAGGACAGACCCACAGGGTGAAAATCATGAGTGTTTCTCAGAAATTTATCACCGCTACCAATTTTACAATAAAGATTTGGAGTATGATTATATCTTAGGGAAAATCAATAGTTGTAAAAATATCAGAAAGTTATGCTTTAGCCATATCAAGGTTCTTTTAGAGGCCATGCAATGTTTCGGGATGGCTATCTGATAAAATAGTGGTATATTAGTCTAGTTTGCATTTCTATATTCTATATTCTATAACAAATATCTGAGATAACTGGAAAAGGGAAAAGGTCTTTTTATTTTATTGTATTTATTATTATTGTGTCTCCATGTGTGTTATAATGTACATGTGTGCATGTATGTGGAAGGTGTGCTGTGTGTATGTGTGTTTATGAATGTGTAGTGTGTGTTTTCTGTATGTTGCAGGTGAATATATGTTTTGTGTGTGTGTATGTGTGTGTGTGTGTGTGTGTGTGTGTGTGTTGGTTTTATCACAGTTTCAAAGTTTGGAAGGCTTTAGTTATTAGTTATATTGACTTGGTGCTTCTGGACCTGTGATTGGATTGACACATAGTGTTAGTACATATCAGGCAAATTTTATCTTGAGGGGCCAGAAAACAAAGAATAAACAGAAGCGGTTGGAGCTTCTGAATAACATCTCTTTATGACAAGAGGGCATCTAACTACACTGTCTCTAATGTTGCTTTTTGTTTTGTTTATGTTTTAGAGATGTAGTTGCATTTTTTGCCATTTGCCTCCAATTCTCTGTTTATCAAAAAGAAATCTTGGAATTCTACTCATTCTGACTTTACTTCCCCACGTTGAAATCCCAGGCTAGTCTTAAGGAACTGACATTTTCTGTTGCTGAATCTGTATCCATGACTTCTTGGATGCTAAGGAAGTGCATTAGCAAACAATTACATATCCTGGCCAAGAAAACATCTCTTCAAGTTTCAGACCCCTCTAAAAGTGCCACAGCTTGCAACTTGTGGATCTCAGGAACACTTATCCAAATCATAGCAGAAAATATCAGATTAGCAGTGTAAGTGGGTGCTTCAATCTCACCAGAGTTTGGTTCATTTACCAAAATCAGTGAAATGATGCCTAATAATATTCTGCTATATTCATATATTGATCCTAACCCAATTCTCATCAGAAAGGCTTCATCCAGCAACTGATGGAAGCAGATACAGAGAACCACAGCCAAACATCAAGCACAGTTTGGGGAATTCTTTTGAAGAAGGGGAGTAAGGATTGTAGGAGCAGAGTGGTCAAGGACACTACAGGAAAATCCAGAAAATCAACAAACCAAACAAATCACTGAGATTGAACCAACAATCAGGACCTGTATGAGTCTAACTTAGGCTCTCTCTATAGATGTTATAGTTGTATGGCTTAGTGTTTTGTGGGTGGCAGCTGGTCTGATGCTTTTGCCTGCTCCTGGGGCTCTGGTCCTTCTCCTGGTTTGCCTAGTCCAGAATGCCTTGCCTTATTGCAACCTGGTATGTCATGTTTGGTTAAAATCCCTGGGAGGCCTGCAATGTTTTGAAGGGAAACACAGGAATGTATGCAAAACATTATGCCAAACAATGCTCTTAGAAAGTACAGAGTCAGAAATGGAGACAAGATTTTAAAATTGTGGTTCAATGAATAGTATAGAATAATTTCAAACCTGGAAGCAAACTGAAGAAAGGGCGAAAAGGTTTGAGAGTTTTCTATGACAAGTTAAATATTGTGTCAAGGTTGCTGATACCTCTGAATCCTGAAAAAATTGCTGATGAACATCAAGTGGATATTCTGTGCTGTGAAAAACAAAAGTCAACCTTTGACCATGAATTAAAACTTAAGAAAAAAAGGACATCTATATATTTGTTTACTACAAAAAGTGTATTTTCAACAGACAACATTTATATTTTCTGAAAAGTATATGGCAAAGAATATTACCTTAACAATGGAATTCTGGAGGAATTTATATTGGACATCAACTCAAAACATCAGCTTTCCATGAAAATTAGAAATGATTTACTGTTTTAGAAATTATTTTAGTTTTTTAGAAACTGTAGTCCTACTGTAATGAGCAATAACATCTTTTCGGATATCATTGAGGATTGCATTTTGTTTGAAGGATATTGGTAAATAAGTAGCTGGCCTTTCATTAGAAAACAATAAAAATAAGTATAAAGATACAGTTGACAGGTCATTGTATATAGTTAAGTTTTTAATAAATAACTAGTGTGTCAAAAGTTCAGTGAGCCAGAAGGAGACATATCAGATAGGGTTGGAAAAAAGAGTTATCATACAATAACATAAATATTAGGCCTTAGATACTATTTTAAATATGATGTCAATAAAGCAAAATGTTACCTAACTCGCAATTTTCCACAATATATATGGTGGCAGATGTGTATAATCCCAGTACTCTAGAATCCAAAGCAAAAATAGTACAAGTTGGAGAACTATTTGGAAAATATAATTATACCCTGACTCAAATTCCAACAAGGAAATTAATATGCACAATTCTGATTCTTATAATTTAAATACTCAAAAGATAAAAATGACAAAATTCTTCCTCTGAAAAACCATAGAGATCCTACAATAGCAAGTTTAAACATCTGCTTTGGCATGATATTAGTATCTGCCATAATGTTTTTGCTTGTTAAATACAGTCTCAACCCTTTACTACCAATACTCAAGATATTGAGGTAGAGGATCTCTAAGACTTTAAGGTTAGTCTGAGCTCCATAGGGAGTAAAAATCAAGCCTGAGCAGAATGAGATTCTCTATTGCTCTACAAAGTAAAATGGTGTTATTTAGAATTCTGTGAGCAAGGCTGTTTTTAATAAATCAAACTGCAAATAAAGGGTTCAGAATATTTTATAATAAAGAATATGACCTTCCAAAACCATAATTTGCCTTAAAGCCTTTTGTCTTTCCTAAAAGTAAATCAGCATTTAATAAATTATACAAATAACCTATAAATTCAAATGATTTAATTCCAACAAGTCACGGTGAAAGGAAATTTGAAATTATCTTTCTAGATATAGAATCAAGGAAATTCACATAAATCTTTGTAAATAAATGTTGATTTTAATTAGAATGATAAAAATGATTTCTCTTGAGAACTGTAACAACACTGCATTAAGAAGAAATTCCTTGTTTTTAACCATAAAGCAATGTTTATATGTAGATTTACCTTTACATGTATCATGTAGCATTCAAAGCAACTTCATTTTCATTGTAAGAGGAGCTAAAATTACAATTGTTCCATTTTATGTGTGGAAAGTAATCCATTTTCATAAACAACTCAAGGAGAAATGGAAAATCGATTTGTACTTAATCAGGAGCTAATTATCTTGTTAATTAAAATTTTAATAAATATAAATAATTTAGAACATTTATGGTGCAATACAAATCCTAAAGTTTCAAATTCTGACCTGAGAAAAGTTAATGGTAATGAATGATTCAGAGGGTTTGCAATTGAGAATTTCTATAATGTTTTTCAGGTTTGCATTCAAATCTCTTTTACCCAAGCATTCATAAAAGGCTCTACACTGGGCTCCGATTTTTTCCTCAATCTGTATTTTTTATTCTTGCCACAATTTTTGTGCTGCAATCAAATATTTCTGAGATATATAATGTTGTATTGCATAAGTCAAAATAGATGCTCAAATATTCTTGACTTATACTTCTGATAATCCTTTATATCTTTTATATATATAGTCAGTTAAATGATGTTGCTTTAGGTAGTTAACAGAGTTGATTGGCTGAAGACAGTCCAAAATAGTTCTTTGACATCTCTCATCATCAAAATTTCAGAAGCTTAGATGAGCTGAAACTCAGAACAAAGATGAACTCCTCATGAGGAGCATTTTGTGTCAGTGTATTATTAACATTTGTTGTCCTTGTACTCTTTCCTTCACAGAGATCTCCCAGTGATGGCCTCTACACAGTTACCTCTTGTACTGTAACTGTCCAGATTCTTAAAGATGCACTTGAATATATATATATATATATATATATATATATATATATATATTTGTGCCTATGAACAATAGCAACAATCAGAATGAACATTTTAAAACTTACATTATAACATGATCTTTGCCCCATCAAGTGATCCAATGTCCTGTATCAGGTTGAGCTTGAAGTTTTAGAGTGGTCTTCAAAACCAGAATGTGTTGTCTGAAACTTCATCTGATATGCTTCTCTGTACCTTACATTGGCTTCTTAGTCATCTTATGATCCTAAGTACAGAAGGCCTTTACTTACTTCTGTGCTTGTAATATCCTTTCATTAATTCTGTGGTTTTAATTTTTGTGCCCTTCCAAATTTAGTAACCAATGTGATTCTATTAAGAGAAGTGGCCTTAAGGACTAAATAAGTTATGAAAGGTGCTTTTGTTAATACTATCAATGTTCATACAAAAGAGCCTTCACATAGCACTGAGTATCCTCACCCTTTCATCTCCTGTTAAATAGGCCACACTGTTCAAAAAGATAACTTTGAAAGAGAGAACAAACCAAACCCTCTTAGATCTTAAATTGAGCCCTGATGTTAAACTTCTCAGACTTCATAATTAAAAATAAAGGCTTATTCATAATAAATTACCCTGTTCAGGTATTTATTTATGATATTGTAAATGCAATAGAAAAAAAGCACCACATAGGATTTTTTTTCTTTATTTAGTTAGCCCTTTCTTCTTTTTCTTCATGCTCATTTCATTCACTGATTGTTTCTTTTGTTAATTATATTATAGAATGTATGACTGAGGTTAGAACTTGTACCTTCATTGTTATAGTTTAACTTAGTTAAGTTAATGTATATAATCAAACCCCAAAAACTCATGGAAAACTAATTATACATTGACACATTCCTTAATGTGTAGACCCTTAAAAAACATACTTCTTAAATTCAAGTAGCAAAAGAATCTTATATTATTATTCTTTAAAAAGGATTAAATATGATTAATCATATAAATTAATTAACTGAGTAGGAAATGTATTGATTCTCGCTGGTCAACAAAACTAGTCTGAAAGAATTTAGAATGATCACTGGCCACAATCTCTTCTTTTGTCTGTCATTTAGTGGTTTTATCTTTGCCCTGTACTTAGAGTTTACAAATGGAGTACTATGATTTTTGAAGTCCATAACAAGGAAAAGTAACCATTTACTTTTAGACACCAATGGTATATTAGTAATATTTTTGCTGTGTTAAAAAAAATAGCATGACAGCTGTGCGGTGGTGGCACACACCCTTAATCCCAGCACTTGGGAGGCAGACGCAGGTGGATTTCTAAGTTTGAAGCCAGCCTGGTCTACAGAGTGAGTTCCAGGACAGCCAGGGCTATACAGAGAAACCTTGTCTCGAAAAAAAAAATAGCATGACTAAGAAAAGTTATAGAATAAGGAGTTTATTTGGTCTTATTGCCATAGGGAATTAGAGTATGTGATGGTGGACCAGAGAAAGTATGTGACAGGCATAATGGCTGCAGTAGTAGCTGAAAGTTCACATCTTAAAACCACAAGCACGAAGACATATGAGAGGAAAAAAAAGTCACATCTTAAAATTCTCAAAGCCATCTTTGAGACCTTTTTTTTTTTTTTTTTTTTTTTGCATTTGCAAATAGTGATATTTTGGCTTCTCCTTTACAGTTTGTATCCCTTTAACCCCCTTTTGTTGTCTAATTGCTCTGCCCAGGACCTCAAGTACTATATTGAATAGGTATGGAGAGAGTGGGCAGCCTTGTCTAGTCCCTGATTTTAGTGGGATTGCTTCAAGTTTATCTCCATTTAGTTTGATGTTGGCTATTGGTTTGCTGTATATTGTCTTTACTATGTTTAGGTATGGGCTTTGAATTCCTGATCTTTCCAAGACTTTTACCATGAAGGGATGTTGGATTTTGTCAAATGCTTTCTCAGCATCTAATGAGATGATAGTGTATTGGTTTTTTTTCCTTTGAATTTGTTTATATAGTGGATAACATTAATGGATATCTGAATATTGTCCCATTGCTGCATACCTGGGATGAAGCCTACTTTTGCAGATGATATGATAGTATACTTAAGTGATCCCAAAAATTCCACCAGAGAAATCTCAAAGCTGATTAAACAACCTTAGCAAAGTGGCCAGATATAAAATTAACTCAAACAAATCAGTAGCCTTCCTACACTCCTACACAGAATACCCAAGATGCAGTCTACAGAATTCAAAAAATTCAACAAGTTGAAGTGCCCAAGTGAGGACACCTCAGTCCTACTTGGGAGGGAGAAGAAAGCAATCATAAGTGGGGAAGTAGGGAGGGACCTGGGAGGGAAAGTGGATTGGGCTGTGGATTGGGTGGGAGGGGAACCTGATCTGGTACTAGGTGACGGAAAAGGACTAAAGCCCTGAGAGCCATTAGAAAGAATGGAAACAGGCAACTTCAGGTAATAGGAGGTTGGGGGGAGACCCTCCAGAATGCACCCCATACCTGGGAGATGAGAGACTGTCAGGACTCAAAGGAAGGGACCTCAGATGAAATGCCTGACAATAGGGAGAGGGAACTTATAGAGCCTACCTCCAACAGGAAGACATAGTCAAGTGAGGGATGTGATTGCCATTCCACAGCTACATCTCTGACGCATAATTGTTCCAGTCTGAAAGAATTAGAGGGATGGAAATGGGGAGAAGCCGGAGGAAAAGAAGGTCTAGCAACAGGCCCAAAGTGGAATTCAGCTCAAGGTGAGGTACCAAGGCCTGACACTATTACTGAGGCTACGGAGTGCTCACATAAAGGGACCTATCATGACTGCCTCCAAAAGACCCAACAAGCAGCTGAAAGAGTCAGATGCAGATATTTACACCTAACCAATGGACAGAAGCGGCTAACCTCAGTTGTTGAATTAGGGAAGGCTGAAAGAAGCTGAGAAGGGCAATCCTGTAAGAGGACCAGTAGTCTCAATTAATCTGAACCCCCAAGATCTTTCAAACACTGGACCACCAAACAGACAGCACACATCAGCTGACATGAGGCCTCCCACACACATACAATATAGGACTTATGGGTCAGTGTTTATTCAGAGATGATGCACTTAACCCTTAAAAGACTCAAGGCCCCAGGGAATTTAGAGATCAGATAGGGTAGAAGATGGGGGCATCCATGTGGAGACAGGAGGGTGGGATGGGAGGGAGTTGTGGGATTTGGAGCTTTCAGTGGGTGGTAGGGAGACAGAGAATGGAATATGGAGTATAAAAAATAAATTAATTTAATAAAAAAACTCTTAAAAAATTGTGGAAACAACATCCTTCACAATAGTCACATATAAAATAAAATACCTTGGTGTGACTCTGACCAAGCAAGTGAATGATCTGTATGACAAGAACGTTAAGTCTATGAAGAAAAATCGAAGATCTCAGAAGTTGGAACAACTTCCCATGCTCACGAATTAGCAGGATTGATATAGTAAATATCTTGCAGAAAGCATCTTGCAGAAAGCAATCTACAGATTCAATGCAACCCCATCAAAATTCCAACTGAATTCTTCACAGAGTTAAAAAGAGCAATTTGCAAATTCATTTGGAATAAGAAAAAAAACCAGGATAGTGAAACTATTCTTAACAATAAAAGACTTTCAGGAGGAATCACCATCCCTGACCTCAAGCTGTATTACAGAGCAATAGTGATAAAAATAATATGATATTGATACAGAGACAGGCAGGTAGATCGATAGAATAGAATTGAAGACCCAGAAATGAACTCACATACCTATGGTCACTTGATCTTTGACAAAGGAGCTGAAATCTTCCAGTGGAGAAGAGACAGCATTTTCAACAAATGGTACTGGCTCAATTGGCAGTCAGCATGTAGACGAATGCAAATTGATGCATTCCTATCTCCTTTTACAAAGCTCAAGTCTAAATGGATCAAGGACCTTCACATGAAACCAGGTACACTGAAACTAATAGGAGAGAAAGTGGGGAAGAGCTTCAAAGACATAGGCACAAGGGGAAATTTCCTGAAAAAAACACTAATGGCTTATGTTCTAAGATCAACAATAGACAAATGGGACCTTATATTTCCAGGCTTCTGTAAGGCAAAGGACACTGTCAATACAAAAAAACAGCAACCAACAGATTGAAAAAAGACCTTTACCAATCCTCCATCTGATAGTGTGCTAATACCCAATATATACAAGAACTCAAGAAGTTAGACTCCAGAGAACAAAATAATCCTATTAAAAATGGGGTACAGAGCTAAACAAAGAATTTTCACTTGAGAAATAGTGAATGGCTGAGAAGCACCTCAGAAAATATTCAACATCTTAAGTCATCAGGGAAATGTCAATCAAAACAACCCTGAGATTCCACCTCATACCAGTCAGAATGGCTAAGATCAAAAACTTAGGTGACAACAGATGCTGGAGAGGATGTGGAGAAAGCAGAACACTCCTCCATAGCTGGTAGGATTGCAAACTGGTACAACCACTCTGGAAATCATTTTGGTACTTCCTCAGAAAATTGATCATTGTGTTACCTGATGACCCAGTACCCCATTCATGTGCATATACCCAAAATATGCTCCAACATATAAAAGAACCATGCTCCACTATGCTCATAGCAGCCCTATTTATAATAGCCAGAAGCTGGAAAGAACACAGATTTCCTTTAGCAGAGGAATGGATATAGAAAATGGAGTACTACTCAGCTATCAAAAACAATGACTTAATGAAATTCTTAGGCAAATGGATGGAACTAGAAAATATCATCCTGAGTGAGAGAACCCAACCAAAAAGGACATACATGGTATATACTCACTGATAAGTGGATTTTAGTCCAAAAGCTCAGCATAACCAAGATACAATTCACAGACTACATGAAGCTCAAGAAGAAGGAAGACCAAAATATGGATGCTCCAGTACTTCTTAGAAGGACAAAAATCTCATAGGAGGAAATATGAAGACAAAGTGTGGAGCAGAGATTGAAATAAAGACCATCCAGAGACTGTCCCATGGGGGATCCATCCTATATACAGTCACCAAACCCAGACACTATTGTAGATGTCAAGAAGTGCTTGCTGACAGGAACCTGATTTAGCTGTCTGATTTAGAGGCTCTGTCAGAGCCTGACAAATACAGAGGTATATACTTTCAGCCAACTATTGGACTGTGCATAGGGTCCCTAATGGAGGAGTTAAAGGATTGAAGGAGCTGAAGGAATTTGCAATCCTATAGGGAGAACAACAATTTTAACCAACCAGACCCTCTAGAGCTCCCAGGAACTAAACCACCTACCAAGGAGTACACATGGAGGGCCCCATGGCTCCAGTTGCATATGTAGCAGAGGATGGCCTTGTTGGACATCAAAGAAAGGAGGGGCCCTTAGTCCTAGGAAGGCTTGATGCCCCAGGCTAGGGGTTGGCAGGGCACAGAGCCTGGAGTGTGTGTGTGTGTGTGTGTGTGTGTGTGTGTGTGTGTGTGTGTGTGTATGTATGTGTGTGTGTAGGGGGGAGCATCCTCGTAAAAGCAGGGGCTGGGGGATTGGATGGGAGGCTTAGAGGGGCAGGAAAGGGGCCTACGTTTGAAATATAAATAAAGAAAATATCCATTAGAAAATAAAATAATAAAAAAAAATCTCAAAGCCTGCACCCAATGTCATACTTGTTTCAGGAACACAATGCCTTCTAAATCTATGCAAACAGTGAAGACAGCTGGGGACCATGTCCTCAGAGGTCCAAGAAGCATTTTATATGTTAAATGTTAACTATCATCATAAAGAGACGTATTTCTGAAGGAATAAATCCATAATGATATCTCAAGTTGTAAGATATAGTTAATCTTATATTAACCTTCCTTAATTATGTAATTTTAATATAAATTTACTATTATTTATATACTTCTTCGAAAAAACATTTGTAGACATCATGAACTTTGCCATCTCATTTAATATTTATCATCGTATTCAATACTTCACTGAAACAATGAGTAAATGAAGATGCCTAGTTTATCAATGTAACACAGCTTATGTATTATAGAAATGAATATTTCACAGAGAGCTCAAGTATATCTTTGAAAAGTTATTGAGGTTAGTAACACTGAAAAACTTAAACTTCTTGATCTCTCTAGAGCCATATTTCATGGTAGCATATATTTTAAATATCAAGAATTCACTACTTTTTCCCAAAGTAATTAAAGTATTTACATAGAAACATTTTCTAAGCATCAGTGATTCTAATGAGTTTTTTTAAAAATGGTTTAATTATTTTGAATTGTAACAATCACTTCTTTTCTTTGTTTCACATTAAGACAGTTTAACTTGAGCATCAAAAATTTTATAAATATTATTAAAATATCTGTTTTTAAGGTTTCATATATAGTGAAATAAGTACAAGTTTCTAGTCCTTAAAACTGCCTATCAACCTACTTTTGTGTCAGTTCTTTGTTGCTTTGAATACCCACCACATCTAAATCTCTGTGGCCAAGGAAAATCAAACCATGAAGAATTATTAATGAGGAGAGAAGATCAATATGCTTTTCTGTGAATAAGGAATTTAACATTGATTTTTGTGGGTTTTATTTCCTTTCCCCCTTCCATTTACATGCTCTTTGGCTCATTTCTAGATAATTTATATTGAATTGTTTGAATCTCATTAAAAAGGTTTAACAGTTGGGTCATACTTTCACTGAATGCTTAGTAGGTGGAAGAATAAAGAGCTAAATCCATAATCCCCCAAATCTTTAATTATGTTACCTGTCATGGCAAAGGGTTTTGTGTGTGGAATCTAGGGGAAAGAGGAACTCACAATGGATCTTCCCACAAAGAGGCCAGGAAGTCAAAGCCAGGGGAAGTGTGATGGAAGCAGAAGGAAGAAAAAGACAGAAAGCAATATCTTAAATTTTGAAAGAGATGGGATTGAAGATGGAGAAAGAATTGTGGAGACTTCACAAAAGGGGTAAACAGGATTTATGAAACTGCACTTAACCTATAGTCTACATAGAATCTCAGAAAAAGATGAGAGTAATTACTGTCTGGAAGCAGGTGAGGTGTTTTTCTGTTTGTATTGGAGAGAACTCACTGTTGTAGAAAAGACAGTCTTGAATACAAGTTAATCCTACTTCAGCCTCATGTGTCCTAGTATTATAGGCATGAACCACCGTGCTGTCATGATGGATTTTGATAAAACAGGAATTAAGCAATTCCAAGACATTATTATTTTTACTCTCTAAGAAAATGTGACTTATAAAATTTGCTCTAGCTGTGACAGAAGAGGAAGCTCGGTAGAGAAAAGTATCTCATTCACAAAACATATTTTTTCCTTTACTGATTAAAAAATTACATTTTAGAGTAAAACTGTGACGTTAGAGGGGTGATAGGACATGAAGTCATTGATTGCCTAAGCAGTCTTTGTACAGAGGATTAAACCCAGTGGATTTTAAAGAAAATAATTTGGAACTTATAAATCCCATATGGCACAAAACAACTTATAAGAGAATTCATATTTTTAAATATTTGATAAAAAGCACACTAAGAAATTAAACTTCTTGCACATTTCTGTAAATGAGTCAATTTCTGTGGCTCACAGTTTAGAACATGGTCATTAGATCTTAAGGCAGCTCTGCTCTTCAGTAAGTTAGAGTCTATTTTGGCTCCAGCTCTCCTGCCTCAGGGTGACCATCCAACTGCATCCAGAACATCTGGAGCCCAGATCTCCACGGAGGATAAACAGTAGGGCAGGGCCAGCAGAAACCATGCCAGATGTGCAGTAATTATTGTATTTGCAGGAAATTTGCTTCTCTGTACTTTGTCAGTCTTCACACTTTTTAAACATCTGATAAAAAATGTGCTTCATTTAGGGATGTGAGCAGCACGAGAATCCTCCATCAGTGTCTAAATCTCAAAAAGAAACTTAGAAACTATGCAGCAGATTGCTAGACAGTTTAACTCTGAAACGCTTCATAAAAGGTGCTAAGAAGGACTGATGGCAAGCTTTCCCAGGTTTGTATTTTAAATCACTGTTAATACTTATGAGGACAGGGAGATCATTTTTAGCATAAAGCACAGAAAATATAATCCAATTTAGTTTCATTTCAAACTCTTCAATAGTACTAGAAGTAGTCATAGAAAGGTATATTGAAGAACCCAAACCTTTAGTATCTGTAAAGTAGTAGTATTAAAATGTATGAAGAGGGTAGTAAGACCAGTGTACGCATAAAGCAATGTCAGGATGATATGAATTTATTCTTATTACAAACTCAATTTGTTTTAAGGTAAAACTACTTCTGTTTTATCTAGAAATTCTCAAGGGTAAGATTCCCGTGAAAACCTGCCAAGCACTTGCACTTTACATCAACACAGGGCAACCTTCCTCTGACTGCTTTACTCTTTCGTCCTCCACGGTCTCAATGCTAAAGGATCACGGAATTCTTTAGTAATTATCAGGTGAAAATAAATATAAAAAACAAATACAAAAAAAGAGATAAATTTTTTTTGAGGAAACATGATGACCAGATACACTTCACTGTTACTTGTGCATAAATGGAATAATAAATCTCCCCTTAATCTATACCCATATAAACTAGGGCTTTGCTATTTATTTCTCTGTCTTTCTCTTGCTCATTCTCTCCCAGTCTTGCTCTCTCTTACTTTTTTGCTTTCTCTCTTGCTCCTTCCCTCCCTCCCTCCCTCCCCCCCCCCCCCCCCCCCTCTCTTTTTCTTTTTTTTTTTTACCGCTTTCTCTTTTTTTTTTTTTCGTTCTCTACTTTTCTTCT
>JADRCD010144251.1:26643-37975 GCA_019843815.1 Montemys delectorum | reverse complement strand
TATCCAGTTTTATATTGATGTTTTTGATCCAATTGGACTTGAGTTTTGTGCAGTGTGATAGATATGGATCTATTTGCATTCTTCTACAAGCAGACATTCAGTTAATTTAGACCAGCACCATTTATTGATGATGCTTTCTTTTTATCATTGTATAGTTTTCCTTCTTTGTCAAAAATAAAGTGCCCACAGATAAATGGGTTGGTTTACTTCTGGGTCTTCAATTTGATTCCATTGTTCAACTTGTTGGCTTTTTTGACAATACCATGCAATTTTTATTACTATTGCTCTGTAGTACAGCTTTAAATTAGGAATTGTGATACCTCTAGAAGTTGTTTTATTGCACAGGAATTCTTTTAGCTATCCTGGATTCCTTTTTTCCATATGAAGATCAAATTTGCTCTTACAAGGTCTGTAGAGAATTGTGTTAGAATTTTAATGAAAGTTGAATTGAATCTGTAGATTTCTTTTGGAAAGATGCCCATTTTTACTATGTTAATTCTAATGGGCCACAAGCATTGCATTTCTAACTTTTGATATCCTCTTCCATTCCATTTCTTTCTTCAGAGGCTTGAAGATCTTGTCATACATGTCTTACACTTGCATGGTTAGAGTTACACCAAGATTTTATATTTATATGTGGCTATTGTAAAGGGTGTTTTCCCCTGATTTCTTTCTCAGACTGTTTATCATTTGTATAAAGAAGGGCTACTGATTTCTTTGAGTTAATTTTGTATCCAGCCACTTTGTTGAAGCTATTTATCAGCTGTAGAAGTTCTCCAGTAGAAATTTTGGGGTCATTTATATATACTGTCATATTATCTGTGAATAGTGATACTTTGAATTTGTTCTTGCCAATTTATATCCCCCTGATCTTCTTTAGTTGTCGTATCACTCTAGCTAAAACTTCAAATATTATACTTAATAGGTAGAGAGAGAACAGACAACCTTTTCTTTTCTCTGATTTTAGTGGAATTGCTTTACTTTTCTCTTCATTTAATTTGATGCTAACTATTGGCTTGCTACATATTGCCTTTTTTTTTTTTTTTTTTTTTTTTTTTTTTTTTTTTTTTTTTTTTTTTGGTATTCAGGTATGTGTCTTGTATCCCTGGTCTCTCCAAGTCTTTTATCATGATGGAGTGCTGAATTATTTTGTCAAAGGCTTTTTCAGCATCTAATGAAAGAATCACGTGGTTTACTTCTTTCAGTTTGCTTATCTGATAGATTATGTTGCTGCATTTTCAATTAATGCTTGAAGTAAGAATGCCTTGATCACTCCTGAGCATGCTGTCTTGGGTCATGTAAGAAAGTAGGCCGAGCAAATCATGGTGAGCAAGCTTGTAAGCAACATTCTTCCATGGCCTCTGCTTTAGTTTCTTCTTCTGTGTTCTGCCTTCCCTGAAAAAACAAATAAACCACTTGTTCCCCAAAATGCTTTTGTTCATAGTATTTTATCAAAGCAATCGAAACTTAACTGAGATGCTTTGCTAAAGCCTCAGTTCTAAAAAACTGCTGCATTGAGATCTTCAATACATTAACTACTCTGTGGTAGTGGTGGGGATACTTCTATGAACTCAACAACTAGATCCTAGAAAGGATACATGAAAGGGGAGTGGATACAAAAGGAAGTAGTGCTATGAAAGTCAGATTCACTCAACCAGTGCCAAAAGAATTATCATTAGTCACAGGGCTGTGACATACAGCAAACTGAAATAAAATAAAAAGAACAGCAGCAAGAAAAGGGGAATCTCATGTGTATAAAATGATCAATGAGAATGTTATATATACCACTAATATGACCTAACAACGAGAAGTTCCCTTTCTATATGACAATTATACCTAGGTCTGGACAAGATTATTCTGTGGTTTGAATTTGATACAATTGTAGAATTGAGGAATGCACAGGCTTAAAATCAAGGTAGAGTTCCACCACTCTCTACTTAATAGATATTGGACAAGCTTCTTTATCTACCTAGTTCTCAGTTTTCTACATTGCAGCATGAAAAAGATAATAAGTACATCATTTTCATCATGATATTTTCTGTTTGAAGTAATGTACTAGAAGGATGATTGCTAAAACAAGTGCATTTTAAAATATTACTAAAAGTAATCAGGAAACAGTATGTCTGGGTTCCTAGCATTTTCAGGCACAAGCATGATGAAACAATATACAGCTCCATCATTCACATAATGGCCTATTTTAGATGTTAACCCATTTCCGAACATTTCTGTCTCCAGTGTACGAAGGTCTTTTCTGGGTCAAGCCTTTCTTTTGTTCCTTCTTTTTTGTCAGTGTACAGAGCTGAGCTTACTGAGTGGATGTCAGAACTCTCTTTGTATTGGGCATTTGGAATATGTTACTCTGCAGGGTAGAGATTGTTATTTCAGTTTTAACGTGAGGAAACTGATGTTCCAGAAGTTTAAATAATTGTCTCAAGACACCCAGTTATTAGGAAGTGAGACAGGATATAAACCTAGATATCTCTCTCTGCAAAATTTGACTTCTTAAAGGATTAAATTAAATTGTATTTGATCCCTCTGGTAAACTTATAACATAAAAATTGAGTTTATAACTTAATTCTTGTCCTATACCTCCATTTATTCCTCAGGGTCTGTCAGACTGTCCTCTGGCCCATCTCCATTAAAGGATGAGGTACTTCCAGGTTACTTACCTAATTAGAAGAAGTGACACACTATTAACTAGCCACATAGGAGGAAAGTGCTTCCTAGTGTCTTTACAGTGTGGTTTGTTGCTTAATAAACCTGAACATGAAAAAAATTAATAACATTAAAATAGTCCTAATTGGAACTCGACAGCATCTGCGATCCCAAAATTAGTTATGTTGCTTCAGGGAAATGAAAGAACAGTTGACTTAGCAAGAACTTAGGGATTCTGTGATATAACTGCCAAGAGAAAAAGGAATTCCTTTTGGATATGTAAAATTACATATCCAAGGTTTTCCACTTCTAGGTGACTCTAGTATACATTAACTTGATGACAACAACAATAACCAGAAAAACAAAAAACAAAAAACAAAAAAAAAAACCTGTACAGGTTAACTTGACACATAAATATATCACTATTAAAATATAACTGTTCCTCTTTTGTCTACCTTCAAGATCTTATGATAGTATAAAAATATAAAACATAGTGTAGGTCCTGAGCAGACCTTGGGTGCAAGCTCCACGGCCAGTCTTACAATACCCAGAGGAAGCTCCACTCCCAGACGTTCTGACATGCTCAGGATCAGAGGTGAGGAGGACACAACATCTGTCCCAACACATGGAGTAATTGAGACCAGCGGGACTAGGCACACAGGAACTCTGCCAGGCCAGTGGCTCAGGTTCCTTCCAGTCTCTCGTGGCTGGTGCCCTGAGCAGACCTTGGGCACAAACTCTGTAGCCAGTCCCAAAACACCCAGAGGAAGATGCACTCCCAGGTACTCTAACAAGCCCAGGATCACAGGCTCCCAGAATCACAGGATCCCAGAGAAAGCTTGACTCTGAGGAGTTCTGACACAACCAGGATCACAGGAAGGACAGGCTCCAGTCAGATTTAGCAAGGGCAGATAGTGCTAGAGATAACCAGATGGCAATGGGCAAGCATAAGAAAATATGCAACACAAACCAAGGTCACTTGGCATCATCAGAACCCAATTCTCCCACCATAGCAAGTCCTGGACACACCATCACACCAGAAAAGCAAGATTCAGATCTAAAAATCACTTCTCATGATGATGATACAGGACTTTAAGAAAGACATAAATAGCACTCTCAAAGAAATACAGGAGAACACAGGTAAACAGTTAGAAGCCTTTCAAGAGGAAACATAAAAATCCCTTAAAGAACTACAGGAAAACACAATCAAACAGGTGAAGGAAATGAACAAAACCATCCAGAATCTAAAAATGGAAATAGAAACAATAAAGAAATCAGAAAGAGAGACAACCCCTGGAGATACAAAACCTAGGAAAGAAATCAGGAGTCATAGATACAAGCTGGAGAGCTGATCTCCAGGAGTGTTGACACAGACTGACAGACCCACAGAAGGAACAAAATCCAGCCAGAGACAGCAAGAACATCTAACACCAGAGATTACCAGATATCGAAAGGCAAATGCAAGAATCTTACCAACAAAAACCAAGACTACTTGGCATCATCAGAACTTAGTACTCCCAACACAGCAAGTCCTGGATACCCCAATACACCTGAAAAGCAAGATTCAGATCTAAAATAATATCTCATGATGGTGATAGAGGAAGTTAAGAAGAACATAAATAACTCCCTTAAAGAAATACAGGAGAACACAGGTAAACAGGTACAAACCCTTAAAGAGGAAACACAAAAATCCCTTAAAGAACTACAGGAAAATACAACCAAACAGGTAAAGGAATTGAATAAAACCATCCAGGATCTAAAAATGGGAATAGAAACAATTAAGAAATCACAAAGAGAGACAACTTTAGAGACAGAAAACCTAGGAAAGAAGTCAGGAGTTATAGATTCAAGCATCACCAACAGATTACAAGAGATAGAAGAGAGAATCTCAGGGGCAGAAGACACCATAGAAAACATTGATATAACAGTCAAAGAAAATGCAAAAAGCAAAAAAGCTCCTAACCCAAAACATCCAGGAAATCTATGATGCAATGAGAAGACCAAACCCAAGGATAATAGGTGTAGAAGAGAGTGAAGACTCCCAATGTAATGGGCCAGTAAATGTCTTCAACAAAATTATAGAAGAAAACTTCCCTAACCTAAAGAAAGAGATGCCCATGAACATAGAAGAAGCTTACAGAACTCCAAATCAATTCAAGAAGAAAAGAAATTCCTCCTGTCATGTAATCATAAAAACACCAAATGCACTAAACAAAGAAAGAATTTTAAAAGCAGTAAGGGAAAAAGGTCAAGTAACATATAAAGGCAGGCCTATCAGAATTACACCAGACTTCTCAACAAAGACTATGAAAGCTGGAAGATTCTGGGCAGATGTCATACAGACCCTAAGAGAACACAAATGCCAGCCCAGGCTACTATACTCAGCAAAACTCTCAATTACCACAGATGGAGAAAACAAGATATTCCATGACAAAACAAAATTTACACAATATCTTTCCACAAATCCAGCCCTATAAAGGATAATAGATGGAAAACATCAACATAAGGAATGAAACTACACCCTAGAAGAAAAAAAGAAAGTAATCTTTCAACAAATCCACACAAACCTAATTCCACTTCTTACAACAAAAACAACAGGAAGTGACAATTACTTTTTCTTAATATCTTAATATGAAAATTAGTATTACCAACATATCCTAATCAATTGAAATCCAAAAATATGAGGAATTAGAAATTTGTTGATTGTCATCCAATGGTCTCTCTAATTTGGTAATTGGAGAAATAGGTCCAACATTTTACAATACATATACACTTTCAGCTTGTTTGTTCATGACAATGTCTTGCTATGTACAATATAAGGGTCTTGAAATCTTGCTTCTCCTATCTCAGCCTTTCTATTAGTAGTATTGTTTATTTTATGTTTTTACACTATACTATGTTTTTTATAACAGCTTATATATTTCAAAAGTTTTTATATACCCAAAGGAATGTAGACAATTAACTTGGGAGGTGGTTTGTAAGAGAACAACAAAGAGTGAGACTGAATGCTTTGCTTGACATTTGTAACTCTTGTATCAAGTTTGAAGAAGAGGACTTTATAAGTTACTCTTTCTCTGAGATGAATGCTTTTCAAAATCATCACAACTAATAAAACAAATTCTTGCCCTCACTTAATGTCTGTGTCACCCTCCAAGCAGAACCATTGTTCATTGAAACAGTTGGTAGATGACTTTATAGATAGACCATCTTAATACACACACCATTTCTTAAATGAATGTAACCTGTTCTCTGTGGGCTGAGAATAAAGTCACTCACTCAAGTCAAATAGTTTTGACCATAGCAGGAAGTCTGTATCCAAAAACTGTGCCTACAATTCATTCTTTGGCACAGCAGAACTGTCAACTCTTAGCTACGATGGAGGTAAAATCCTTTGGTGATGTGAGGGTCATTGAAGTACATCCTTATTACAATGAAATCCAATGTCTAAAAATTGTTCTTATTTTGGGCTTGTACCACAGTTAGAGCCAAGATTTTAAACTCTACTAAATACAAAACAAACAAACGGACAAAAAGACTTTATATATTTATGTTCATTTAAGAAAATACTAGTAGTGATGTATTATTTTGAAATATACAGTTAATATGTTCGGAGTTATTTAAACTTTACACTGAAAAAAACATGTATTTTCACTATTGCTGTAGATAAGCATCTACATAAAGCTGTTCAATTGATTGTTGTCTTATATCAAACAACTTTTATAATACTCATTTTTATTGTTATAATATTTTATGAATTTTAAGGAATATGACAAAAAAGGTATTGTATGTATTGAAGAGGGGTCTCTGGGAAGAGTTGGGGTACAAAAGGGAAACAATATTGTGATTTAATTCTATTTATTTAAAATATGTTTTTAAATGTTAACAAATTCATATAAATTGAAATCATGTAACTTTTCTCATCATAATGCAATAAAAGTTAAATAAATAAAAGAAAAAAAACATAGTATAGCCTTAAAATTACCACAGTCTTTAAAAAATTCAAACGCTTAAAAGTACAGGGCTCTTTAAAAATCCAAAGATTCATAATTGTGGGCTCCAGTAAAATTAAAATAAAAAAAACAAGTTAAATACTTTCTAATTCCAAGACTGAAGGAAGACTCAGAATATAATAACAACCAGATCAAAGCAAAACCCAAACTAACAGTGTGATAAGCTCAATGCATAATGCTTGGAACTCACTCATGCTGTTCTGGATTTCAGGCTGCCTAGGACAGCTCACTTTTGTATCTTTTCCATCTGCATTACACAGTTCATTTCATTGAGTCAGGTTAGCTCCACTCTACATCTTTAGTGGTTATTAATGGTGCTGGCATCTCTATGCTCCATTACATCTAAGGCTTTTCCTTTACCAATAGTCTCTTTTGGCCCCTTTTGAGGACTCCAACCTTGTGTCAAACCTCAGCCTCTCTACATAACCCCTTCAATCCAGAGATTTCCACTGTAACCAAGGCTGCACATTCATCAATGGCCACACCTGACCTCTTCCAGGAAGAAACTAACCCTGCCAAAAACTGCCAAGCCTTGTATATTTTCGATATTCACTTAATGCCTTCATGATATATACTATGTGGGGGACTTTTACACATTACCTTGGTAAACTGCTAGCTTACGATTTAGCTTATTTCCATTCCTCCCTAGATTGCAGCTTTTGTGTGATGACCCTGATCAATACCCAGATTCTGTCCTAGTGATTCTGTTCTCTTATTAATCACAGGTCAGTTTTCAAGCCTAGATCATCATTTGTTGCAATAAAACAAAGAAGGTTTATTCATGGATTTTACATATATATATATATATATATATGTATATATATATATATATATACACATATGTGTGTGTGTGTGTGTGTAGGTGTATGTGTATGTGTGCATGTGCATGTGCGATGCCAGTTTTTATGTCTGATTATCAGGTTTATGCATGATGCAATTCCTGTGACAGCCAGGAGAAGACACTAAATACTCTGGGAGTGGAACTGTGAGCCACCAAGATGGTACTGGGGATCAAATCAGGTCTTCTGGGTGAACATTCAGTGCTATTAACTAAGGTGCATCCTTCCAAGCTCTCCACATAGTCTTAGTAATAGCACAAACACAAGAATCTCTGAGAGAGTATTTAAAGCACTCTCAAATTTTCTTCTGCAATTTGGGAAGCCAAGCTTCAATTGTCTACATTCTTCTCAATTTCTTTTCTTCCAAGCTGCCATAAAAAAAACCCATGAAGCACTGAGCACTCAATGACTTTTTCAATGTATTCCATATATACACAGTCCTATCCAAAAGAATATACTAAGGTCCATCACAGAAACAATTTCTAAGGTACCAATTTTTATCCTAGTTTGTCCCACCTCATTGCTGTGACACAAAAAATGATCAAAGGAAATGGTTTTGTTTGTTTGTTTGTTTTTTGGTTTTTCGAGACAGGGTTTCTCTTTGTAGTCTTGGCTGTCCTGGAACTCACTCTGTAGACCAGGCTGGCCTCCAACTCAGAAATCCGACTGCCTCTGCCTCCCAAGTGCTGGGATTAAAGGCGTGTGCCACCACTGCCTGGTGGAAATGCTTTTTTTAATCTTCCAAGTTACATTTCACAGTTGAGGCAATTCAGGGCAGGAACTCAAAGCAATCAGGTAGGAAGAGAAACCGAAGCAGAGACCATGGAAGAGTGCTACTTACTGGCTTTGTTCAGCTTGCTTTCTTATATAGTACAAGTCTACTTGCCTAGGGGTAGCACTGTCCAAAATGTACTGGGCCCTCCCACATTAATTTTCAATCAAGAAAACATCCCAGATGCATACCCATAAGCAATATAGTGTAAGCAATTCAAGTTGACAAAAAAAAAAAAAAAAGGCTAAACATGACAATGACAGATTTCATTTCTTTGATTTGGATCTGGTGTGTTTTCCAAATGTCATGCACCAAAATCTTGTGTCCAGTGTGGCACCTTTGACAGGTGGAGTATGTGAGAATCAGAGCCTAGTGGGACTAAATATACCTTAAATTGGGTTTGTGTGGTCAGGAGTATGTTCTCACACTTGTCAGATGTCCCAGATTGCTATAAAATAGTCCGGTGCCTCCTCTGAATCCTCTCTCCTCCTTTATAGATCTCACATGTGCCCATTTCTGCATGCAGTCAGTTTTGTTCCTACTCCTCAGCTCCACTACCATTCATCCAGGAGCTTCACCAAGATAAAAGTGCATATTGGTCAAGTTATCCATCCACCAGAATCATGCATCAAATAAGACACTTTAGTTATGAATTATCCTATCTAACATATCTTATAAACTTGATACACTGATACACACATCTTACAGACTAATTTCCTTTCCTGTCTGTGTGTTGGTAGTTCAAGATGAAGCACCAAGCCAGCGCAGCTCTCAGAGCACAAGAAGCAAATGTTCTAACATATGGCAAATTTCTTCTGTCCATTATAGTATTGTACAACACAGGGTAGTTTAATAAGATATTTGTTAATTGTTTACATAAACTATTAGTTTGGAATAGTCTTTTGGCATTCATAGAAAAGGTTAAAGTAAGAGAGGAGTTTTTCCTTGCATCAGGCCAGTAGCTGCTAATGAGATAATACTCCTTTTGTATGCAACTATAATAAATGATTGGGATGAAGATTCATGCACCAAACAGACCAGAAGCAGTAACTAGTGAGGAAATGAGATGGCACAGAGGAAGGCTTTCCTTTTCAGTTGAGACTAAATGCAGCACTGTCTTAGGTAGCTTACACAAAGAAGGCAAACAAGATGGGAAAAAATATATAAAGCACAAATGAACCGTCCCATCTTTCTGGCCACCGGAAGAAGAGGATGAAGACTTCCATGGCAGATGGGAAGTGAGGAAGAAGGGCCTAGAGGAGGGGCTGAGAAGAAAGAAACCTCTAATCTCAAATACGAACTTTACCCACATTTCTTGGGGGAATCATGAACAAGAAAAGTATGGGCAGATTCTAATCAAAGAAACCAACAAAAGCAAGTAAGGCAAAATCTGAGCTTTGGCTCACAAGCCAGCATTTGCATCTTGAGACTAATCACCTCAAGTGCCTCATGAAACAGGAAGACAGGTAAGCAATCTAACAAAATCACATTTCACTAGAAGAGAATGAATGGAACCTGGAGCTTCCAAATATAGCACTGGCATATCCAGGAAATTATAATTTAAAAAAAAAATCATCCTGGGAATGCCACCTATTATCAAGAGAAAAATAACATGAACCAATTTTTTTAAGAGAAATTAGTGCTAGTGTTACTTGACAAAGATCTTTAAAGGGGTGATTTTAATTATACACAAGGAGCTAAAGACACTGAGCCTACAAGAACGTTTGAAGTGAAGAATCTCAGCAGGAAAATTAAATTAAAATGAAATTTTAAAGAGAATTTTAAAAGTTGAATAGTATTTGATGAATCATAAGGAAACATTAATAGTGAACAATATTGATAAAATTAATTTATTTCTGGTCTATGGCTGGTTTTCATGCATCTTAGGTCTTAGGAAAAGGGGGGAATAAAGAACAAGTATGACCCAAACTCACTGGGTGCGAAGCAAGCTATGGTACAGAGTGCACACCCGTAGAGATGAAAAGCTGCGGGATTTGCAGGGTGTGCTGCTAGCAATAGTTTTTCTTTTTCTAGCACACTGTTTTCAAAATCATATTCCTTGAGATGGCAAAAGGCATTTCCAGAAAAAGAATGTGTGGAATGTATAAGCTGAAGGGTTTGAAAATGTGAACTTTTAAACTACAGTGCTTCTTGGAGCTTTAAACTAAACATGCAAATGTGTGATAAGAGTATTCAAAAGGCAAAATATAAAGCAGGTTTTATACATGATCACTTAAGAGACCCCTTCCATTCCAGGACACATAAAGGAGTGAGCCCTCTGCTGTAGATACTCAGGGAAACAGTACAATAAAAATCTTAGCCAGATGTGGTAGCACGCATCTTTACTCTCAGCACTTGAGATTCAGAAGCAGGGGGATCTCTGTACATTCAAGGTCAGCCTTCTCTACAAAGTGAGTGAGTGATTCCAGGAGAGCCAGGGAGACACACAGAGAATCCCTGTCTTTCGAAAAACAAAAACAGAAACAAATGAACAAGAGAATCCTATTCTCTCACCATAGATTTCATAAGCCTATACTACTCAGTTCATCTATTCAGACTCATCACTGTCCATTTATTTATTTATTTATTTAATTATTTAATTATTTATATCAATTTTGGCCTGCATGAATGTTTATGCATGATGTGCGTGCCTTGTATATGCAGAGGTCAGAAGAGAACACTGGATCTCCTGGAACTGGAGTCACAGACAGTGAGGAGCTGCTGTGTGGTTTCAGAGAATCTAAAAATGAGATGAATGAGATGAATGAGAAATGTCCTAATTGGGGTCTCCACGAATGTAAAGAGATACCATGACCAAAGCAACTCTTATAAAGGACAACATTTAATTGGGGCTGGCTTACTGCTTCTGAGGTTCAGTCCATTGTCATCATAGTAGAAGGAAAGGAAGAAATCCCACAAGGTCTTTCCCATACATATGTCATGGTATGTGAATTTACACACACACATAGACACAAAGACACATAGACATGTACATATACAAACACAGTCAGAGAGAGAGAGAGAGAGAGAGAGAGAGAGAGAGAGAGAGAGAGAGA
>JADRCD010144251.1:0-26633 GCA_019843815.1 Montemys delectorum | reverse complement strand
AGAGAGAGAGAGAGAGAGAGAGAGAGAGAGAGAGAGAGAGAGAGAGAGAGAGATGTATACTCTTAGACAGCTTTGAAGATATTAACAAAACATTTCTCTACTCTTTGCAATACTTTAGACCGTACATCTTATTGGATAGAATTGACTGGTAGTATATTATGGTGCCAGTTAGGATTACTGGGTATGATGGCCGATTTTGGTTTTTAGTTTGATAGTATTTAGAATCTCTGTAGAAATAAAGTAAAGTTATTTCTGGTTTAATCAAGGAGGAAAGACCTATACTAACTGTGGGCAACACCATCCCATGTGTTGGGGTCCTGGACTGCAAAAAGGAGACAGTGAGCTGAGGCCTGACATTCATCTCTGCATCCTGACTACAGATGCAGGAAACAGATAGAATGAACTGGAATGGAACTGGAAGTAGGGCAAGGCTATGAACTCTCAAAATACATGCCCAGTAACATTGTTCATTCAGCAAGGCTATCATATTTTCTACAAATAGTGCTTCTAACTGGAGACCAGTGTTTAGATCCCTGAGCCTATGTGGGACATTTCTCATTCACACTGTCACATCTTCTTGTCTTCTGTTTTCAGGTAAATAAGTTCTTAAGAATAAGGAACATTGGCTTGCTGTCATATACTAGAAGAGAAGAGGTGCCATGCTTGTCCTTCTCCCAAGGACATATCAGTCAACTACTGAAACAAATTTTACCATTACCTGTCACATCTTGGACCAGCCATAGTAATATAACTTCCCAACAGCCTCATAATAAAATTCTCAAAATAAACTCCATACTTGCTAGAAGGAGCTGTGGCAGATAGAACAAGTTACTTGTTTAGTAGCTCTGCCTATTGTGAAAGCCAAACTTTGACAAACTTTTGTATGCACTAAATATTTTCTATGTTTGATTACTTAACCCAGTTTTACAGATAGGAAAATAGGTCATTCATCCAAATCTCCCAAATATAAAATGATGAATCAAGGATTGGAGCCTATGTACTTGATTCCGGGCACTGCAGTACGGACATCTTTAGTATTTTTTCATATGTTGGAGATATTAGAAGCCAGTGGGCCTGGAGAATGAGGGGAAGAATTTACTAGTGAAGTTTAGATCAGAGTCCTCCTGGAAAGGAGTTTTTCTTCTGCAGAAGTTTGCCCAGGGCCAGCTCAGCATTCCATTACATGGCTCCTTTTTTGCTTGTACAAGATGGTATTATTAACATCTCATGATTCCTTAATGCCTTTTAATAAAACACTTTTTCACAGGGTATATTTTTACATCATTCACCTCAGTAAAATTCTGGGAGCTTTTAAGGGACATAAAGCATATAAAATAAAATTTCCATTGGTGAGCGAATGAAAGAGTGCATGTTACCCAAACCATTGATTATCTGGGGTCTCAGGAAACGTTCTTCCTAAGAAAAAAACAGTAGTCAGCAGTGGAATAAAAAATAAAATGTTCTAACATGGAAAAAATAATCCTCAGTTATGATTCTTTAATGAATTAGGCACATAGAGCACATAAGGATATAGGATGATCAGACTAAGAGTATGAACAGACCATATTGGTTGGCAGTTCACTTATGTACTTATACAGCTCAGAGCATATATCCTGTTTTCCCATCTCAGAATATCCTTCTAGGAAGAGAGATTCTCAACCATCTGCCTAGGAGACCATCTGCATATCTTCTTAATGTCATTTTGGTGTTTCTCATGAAATTTCACACCCTGTGTGTTAAATATATCTCTATAGATAATTTAAAATGCTACTCAAGTTTTGGTATTATCAAAGTCAAAAGCTATGTTCTGCAGCCAATCATTTTCTAATTATTCCCTACTCATGCTGCCTGGGGCTTCATGTTCCAAAAGAGGTATATTACAGGCACTGGGTTACATTTGTTCTCATATATTACAATAAATGGTACCTTTGACTACCAGTTAATGCATCTGACATTGTATTAGGGTGTTTGCATGATGTCTAATTTACTGTGTGTACTACAGCCTATGAAACAGGCTGAATTTCTGATATCCAGTTGTCGAACATAGGAAAGTGACAAAATCTAGTCTCTCAACCAAGACATTGTAGATCAGAATATTTAGAAATGAAATTGGATATCTTCATTTTTCTTTAACCTTTCTGTGGGATTATGTGGTAGTGTAAGGTTAACATGAACATCTTGGAAAGAGAAGATAATGACAAACTTTATTCATTAGGAAACTGAAGCTTATAGATAAGAATTCTGCATCCAAGATAGTGGTTGGATTGTCCTTGATTGTTCACTCCATGCATGCCCTTCCTAGCATCTGCTAAAGGTAGTTTTATAATTCAAGATGTGGTTTGGAGAACAGCAGCACTAGCCTTGCATGGCAACTGGTGAGAAGTGCAAACCCCTAGTAGCACTCCCACACTGGCTGAGTCAGAATGTGCATCTCAATCAGATACTCTTGGGGCAGTTCAGGAAGTACTCATATCTCATCAGAGCAAGGAACTAAAAACTGCATTTTCTCACTGTTGATCAGAAAACTTCCTTTGGGTTTACCAGATGGAGGCATGAAAAGAAATGGGAAGGTAGAGAGAAAGAACAACTGGTTTTGTCCACCTCTTCAGTGTTTGCAGAAACAGCAGTGACCACAAGGAATCTGAGGCAGGCTGTTGTGTGTTTCAGACGCTTGGACACTTTAAAGTGAACTTCATGGTAGATAAAGACTTACAGGTCCATTTCATGGCTCATGTTCATTTTATAATTCAGCAACAATAACAATACAAGTAAGGTTCATGGATTCTGGCCCAAGGGTATTAAATTCCTAATTTTGGGTTGCAATTCTTCATTTTTATTAATACCTTTGAGCACTTTAGTATGCAATTCCAAGAACCATACTCTACTCAAGAAAGTATAATGATTCTCTTTCTCCTTCTAGCTACGAAGTGGGATGATGGTATATTTATTATGTAGTAAACATACTTTAGTAAAAAGGATAATTAGGGGCCAACTGTGGTAGCTGGAAGAAAGACTCAAGCACCTGTTGTGTATGCTTCTACAAGGAACAAAAACGTGATGGAGAGATAGGAAAGATGTAATACATGGTGGAGAGATGGAAGAGAGACAAGCTGGTGGTTGGGGAGAGGGTAGACACCATGGAGAAAGGTGGAACTAGCTATAAGGAACAGGCAGATATGAGGAAGCCATGGTGAGGTCTTCTCCTGGGATGCTACCAAAGGCCATGTTTGGATCTGTGGTCCTGTTGTGGTATCTGTGTTAATGTCTGTGGTCTGAGTTACCACCAAAGGCCAAGAAGATGTCCGTGGTCTGGGCTGCCACCAGAGACCATGTGGAAATCTGAGGGAACATGCTGATCTGAGTGGCCTGTGGTACCTCCTGAGGTCATGGGGACATCTGGGTCCAGGCTGCTGTTGGGAGTCATGTCTGGTTTTGTGATCCTATATAAGCTGGGATCTGTGAAGAATCCCAGGCCCATGTTACCATCAAAGGCCATACAGATGTCCCTGGTTTGCATTGCTGCCTGATGCGCTGTGTTAAGGGTGCCTCACACCTTGCCAGCTACCATACTTGGAAGAGTGGGCCCTACCCCTCTTCTACTGTAAGGTGGCATGGAAAAGGAAGAGATGCCCTGGTCTCCTACCACTCACTGCCTATAGCAGATGGGAGACCTATCCACAAGGTTATGAGACTAGAAGAGCTGGTCCCACCTCTCACCAGCTGCAGCACTTGGGAAATGGGATCCTGCATCTCACCAAGAAAGCACAGTAGCACTGGCCTTGGTTGTAGGAGTAAAGGTGAGCCTCCATCAGATCAGCATAGTAGAACTGGGCCTGGTGTTGAAGGTGGTAAGCCAGCTCAAGCACATGAGATTATGAGAGCTGACCCTGACCCTTGCCATCTCAGCACTA
Organism: Montemys delectorum; assembly: GCA_019843815.1. Lineage (NCBI taxonomy): Eukaryota > Metazoa > Chordata > Mammalia > Rodentia > Muridae > Montemys > Montemys delectorum. The sequence goes on along the minus strand of JADRCD010144251.1, from coordinate 22,722 downwards.
TGGGAACTAGCCTTGGCAATGCTAGAGAGCTTGTCCTGATAGTGTGGGCACAGGTTAGCTGGTGGCAGGCTGATCAACTTAGCTACCTACTAGGCCAGATTCAGGACTTTGAGTTAGCCCATTCCAATATCTATCACATCCATGATCATCTGGATTATGTGAAAGTGCAGGTCCTACAGATTCAAAGCTACAGGATTTCCATGATACATGGCAAGTAAAGGATATCCAAGAGGAGTCCCAGTAAGGATCCTGAATTAATAATGTAGAAGAAGCCATAGGCCTCAACCCAGACTAATGACTCATTGAAGTGAATATTCGCAAGTAAAGATGTATGGACAAAAGGTATACTACATGACACACTACAGCTTCAACAATGTGATTTTTAAAAATTCTACCTTATTTTATTTTAGAATGGGGATGGAACATGTTGAGGGAGGTTCAGCTGAGTTCAATCTAGAGAACATTTGTAATGAGAATCCCTGGAGCTCACTGGCCATGCAGTATAGCAAAATCAAACAACTGAAAAGCCAATGGGAAGATCCTATCTCAAAGTGTCACCTTCCTCAGATGACACTCAGGATTATCCTGTGGCATCTACCTATGTGTATGCATGAACCTTGAAAAGCAAACACAGACTATGACTTACCGTTCAGGGCTGGGAGTTCAAATGGCATATCATTGTCAATTCTTAAGGTAATAAGTTGTCAGATACTAAGTTTGTGAGAGGTAGTCAATAACAGAAGCACCATCCTCAACACATAGCGTATTCTCTCCCTATACCAACAATAAGTATTCACTAAATTTTCTGTGAAATATTCAATTTCCCAACTCTAATGACAGATATCCTTCTACTTTTCTTAAAATGTGATGTATTTGTCTCAAAAGAGAAGGTGGAGCAGGCACAAGACAGCCTCTGTCTTTATCTACTATGTATTGATAAGAAGTGATAGAAGACGGGAATGGATCTTCCTCATGAAAATCTTGCCATCAAGATTTAATAATTAACTCACTGAAATAACCATCACTGGTTCTCTGTCAGTCAAGATTCACTTATCTAAATGAATGTACCAAGAAAAGGGTTGCATGGGCATGGAAGTGACTTGGGAGACTTTTTCTAGTTCTGGTATGATGAGTTTATTATTGTGCATTTCAGAGTTTAAAATGGGGTATTGTGAAGGAGGAAGAGGAGAGAGATTAATCAGAAAAACTCAGAATTGGAAAATCCTTGAAAGTCAGACAATCTAAATGGTTAAAATGTCCTCCTGACAGCATGAGAGTTACTTTAACTTGGAGGTTACTAGACTAGCAAACCAGTAGTTTAGTCCAATATTACCCAGGTGATGCTATAAAGGTGTTTTGTTTATGTGTTTATCATGTGACTTTAAGTAAACATGGTTGTCTTTGTTGATGTGGTTGGCCTCATTACTAAAGCCTTAAGAATGAATACTGATATTTCCTAGGAAAGGAAAAAAAGTCTGCCTCAAAAAATTAGGTCCTTTTAGAGTTTCTAGCCTTCTGGTTTTCCCTACAGACATAACTCCAGCTCATACATATAGGACCTCTAGGCACTATTTGAGGAACCTTCAGACAGTGCATGCTTCCATGGTAGCAGTTTGAGGACCCATACTCTTCACTGTTCACAGTCTTCTATATTGGAACACAGTGTTGCCTCAATACTTATACCAACAATAAATAGGCTTGGAAGAGGACACCTCTAGCTGGTCCTCCCTACTCTGTCAGTTCTCTTTTACCTCTGGACTTATCTCCTTGACCATTCTTCTTCATCTAGCATGAGGATGCTGCAATTAACTTTGGGCATTTTCAGGGATACTAGAAGTTAAATGATTTTGATTTTCCTTTTTTTTTTACTCAACTATCCTTGCCATTTCTTTCATAAATGAGGACTGTACACATGTGTTGGTTAAGCATGTCCCTGTAGTACAGTTGAAAATCTGTCAGGCTAGAGTCCATAGACGACCAATCACTGAACAGATAATAGTGCTGTTTAGGCTGATAATGTTTGTGGACTTTGGAAACGTATAAGTGGGAAATTTGGGGGCATAACCAGTGAAGGAGGTTGGCTTTTAGATTCAGGGAGAAATGAAAAAGGAAGGAAGCATTTGAGTTCATGGTAGTATAATAGCTACAAAGGTGGTATAACTAAGGTTTTGTTCCAATACTGCAATAAGATATAGTTAAAGAAACTTAAAAGGAGAATGGCTTTTAATGTATTATTTCAAAGTAGACAGTCAAATTTAGAAAAAGAGTGTAAAAGTTCAGTGATGACACCTCCAACACACAGAGAACAACATCCACAGTACTTGATGGAACCATGTCTTTCATTAAATTTATGCCCCCAGTGATGATAGTATTCAGCCTCTCACAGGATGGAGAGTTTTCTGATGATTTACTCCACCTGCTTAACATAGTTATTACATTTAGGAAGATATCTTTGCTCATCCTCATCTGCAAGGACTCCCATTTGTCAGTGTCCTTCTGAAACAGTTCCAAGAACTGAAGGAACCTTGATTCTGATCAGACCCAAATAATTAAGCAATAGATAATGGACTTTTCAATGGCAATAGGACTTTAAAACCCTATAAGACTGTGGATTTGTGCTAACCATGCAGGTGTAGAGATTGGCATGCTCTACATAAATATCTAGGTATAGAACTAGAGAGATGGCTCATTCAGTAGCATGCCTTCCTGCTGCTCAAGCATGAGGGCTGGAGTTTGGATCCCCAGCATCCAATGAAAATTAGGGATGCAACAGTGTGAATCATCTGGGACAAGACATAGACACAGGAGTATCCCTGGAGCTCATTGGTCAGTTTGACCTAGCCAAATGAGAGTTAGAGATTCCAGGGTTGTGTCTCATAGATACTGTAGAAAACAATCAAGGAAGACATTTGACATTAACCTCTGGCATCCCCACATGCAAACACAAATATTAACACTCCTCCCCACACACATATACACACAAATTTCTAGGGTCCCAGCCTGACCTATTTATACAATTAATCATTTAGCTGTTTTTCAGGACTCCATATCTGCAAAAGATCTTCTAAACTAAATGAAGATCTTAGAGAAATATGTTTTCAAGGAATCATTTCCAGAGCTTTGCACACAAAGTGGAACAGAGTTCACATTTATTGAATGAATAACTGGTACACATTTGTTCAATGAATAACTGTTTTAATTAGTCCTACAGGGAAGGTGCTTTACTAAGAAATAGAGAATTTAATGAAGTGAAAAGAATGAAAATGACTCACAGCTTCATGCTATGACATATTCATCCCAGATTCTGTCACTCTAATCCACATGTTCGTGTATCCAGAGCTGACTTCCTTAGTGCATGGATTTGTTAACAGACCATATAACAACAAAGAATTCTCTAACATGATTTGAATAACTACAAATCATGACATTGTTTGACTGAACATGACTTAACAGGATTTATTTGAATAAATGAAACTATTAATCCTATGAATTGTTTCCAGCTTTTTCTATTTCCTTTTCACTACATTGATGGATTCTTTATATATACTATATGGATGATCAATTCTCTCAGTACTAATTCCTAAAAGAGGTAATCTCAGTTCAAACTTATCTAAATTTTTATTATTTATTGTCTATTAGCACTAAAAAATGTTAGGGAATATCTTTTATCCAAGATCATTAATAAGAATAAGTGAACATGAAAAATATGAGAAATGTATTGGTAAATCTTTGAAAACTTACAAATAGTCTTGGTATAGGGAGTGAATATGCAGTGTGTTGAGGATGGTGCTTCTGTTATTGACTACCTCTCACAAACTTAGTATCTGACAACTTATTACCTTGAGAATTAACAATGATGTGTCATTTGAACTCCCAGCCCTGAACGGTAAGTCATAGTCTGTGTTTGCTTTTCAAGGTTCATGCATACACATAGGTAGAAGCCATAGGATAATCCTGAGTGTCATCTGAATAAGGTGACACTTTGAGACAGGATCTTCCCATTGGCTTGCCAGTTGTTGATTTTGCTACGCTGCATGGCCAGTGAGCCCCAGGGATTCTCATTACAAATGTTCTCTAGATTGAACTCAGCTGACCCATGCTTGCGAGGCAAGAGTTTTATTGATTATACTGTCCTCTGTCATATGATGTGATTCTATGGAGCACTTGGCAAGGTGGCTAACAGCCTGGTCTTTGAAGTCTGTTTCGTGGCATGCTAAATTTGAGCTGTAACACATGCTATCTATTTGAGCTTCAGCAGGTAACATGAACACCTTGGCTTCTAAAGATTGCAAGAAAGGAAAACAACAGACCTTATGTTGTATGGTTGTTTTAAAAAGTAATTTAGTTTATGATAAGAAAATAGATCATTGACACACAGGGACAGCTTAAAAAATGGTGGTTATACAGAGTGAGTTCCAGGACAGCCAAGGCTACACAGAGAAACTCTGTCTCGAAAAAAAAAAAAACAACAAAAAAAATATGATGGTTATATTATTAATTATTACATTCAAAAAGCCTTATAAATGGCTACTCCATCTGGCTTTGATTAAACTAGTTTACCCACTTGAACATTCAAACTGATTTTTGTTGTTGTTGAGAGAGAAAGGCAGTGAAAGAGAAAGACATAGGGAGAGACAGAGAAATCGACAGACAGACAGACACATGGAGGGGGCAAATTCGGAATTTGGATGGCATATATATGAAATTCTTGATCCATTCCTGGAACCTGTATATTATGATTAAATGAGATCAAATATAAAATTATAATGACCTTTAGAAGTTTTCCTTCTCTTAATCCAGTCTGTTTTATCCTGATGCTCAAGGTTCAATTGAGGTCATATATTGCTTTAAACTAATTGTTTCTTAGAACATGCACCATGCTTTATATAATTTACTTTATCATTGGGTAGGTGCAAATTTGAAGTAGTTTCCTAAGAAAGCAACCATGGGACAGGGCTGGAGAGATGGCTTAGAAGTTCAGATCAGGCACTGCTCTAGCAGAGAATATGAGATCAGCTCCTAGCACACACATCTGGCAACTTCTAAGCTCTCCTCTATTTCTAGTTCCAGGGAATTTGACCTTTCTGGTCTCTACAGCATCTGGATTCATGTGCGCACACACACTCAGAGATACATAGATATACACATCATCAAATACATCTGTTAGAAAAGGAAGGGACCATATAAAGCAAATTCTTCCTGTTCAAAAGTATGCTTATTTTGGAATAGATCTCTACATTGCCAACTATTTGCTCATTAACTTGTAGAAAGAATGCTCTCTGCTTAGTGGTGTATCCTTCTGATATCTATACTCCATGTTTAATTTTTTTCTTTCCCTCCTCTATCTTTGTCCTTCCTTTCCCTTTTCTCTTCCTCCCTCTTCCCCTCCCTCCTCTTATTCATCCCTTGCTATAAATTACTAGAACCTTTGTATTTCTGCTGCTCTAAGAATTCTCATAACTGGTATTTTCTTACTCTGCCTGTTATAACTTTAGCAGGAACTTCCAGTGTCAGATACCTCTTTCTCTTTAGCACTATACAGTTGTCCACTATTCACTTTACTGTCTGTATTGTCCTCTGGGATGTGGGCCCCCTTTTCTGGAATGCCAAACAATCACTCTTTGAACTGTGCTATAATATCCTATGTTGTTTCATGTTCTCTATGTATGCCCCATGTCATTGTCTTTTTGACTAGTGTTTGAGGATTTCTTCAATGATGACTTTTTTTCCTATGGCTTACTTTTTCCTTCTCAGCAAAATATTATTTTAAAATATATTTTAATTGACGTATTATACCACTCACCCACTTCCCTTTCCTCCCTCCAACCTTTCCAAATTTACATTCATTGATTTTTCATATGCTCCCCCATTTACTCTGAGTTTGATTATTGTCTTGCACACACACACACACACACACACACACACACAAATTACATGCACACCCTTTATATTATACATCGTGCTGAGTTCACTTTTTGTGACTTATGTTTATAAGATTTCAGGGTTGAATGCTTTGCATTGAATAACAAGTTATGGGGTTCATCATTAAGATCTTCCCTTTCTGAGTTAGCATGTCTGAGTTAGTATTGTCTTTGTTCAGGTACTATTTAGGCAGCCGTATTGTTTAGGTATCATGGGCAAAGCTTCCCTGTCATTTCTAAGAGATACATTCTCACAGACTACCTAGTCTTCTGGCTCTTAACAATCTTTCTTAAAACTGATTTTATTTATTTATTTATTTATTTATTTATTTTTATTTATTTATTTGAGTACACTTTAGTTGTCTTCAGACACACCAGAAGAGGGCATCAGATTCCATTACAGATGGTTGTGAGCCACCATGTGGTTGCTGGGATTTGAAATCAGGACCTCTGGAAGAGCAGCTGGTGCTCTTAACCACTGAGCCATCTCTCCAGCCCCTTAACAATCTTTCTACCCCTGTCTACAATGTTCCCTGAGCTTTAGGTGTAGGAGTTACATTGTAGATTGGCTAGATACCCTGTAGCAGTTTATCTCTGCATTATGACCAGATGGGTTTTTTTTAATGCTCTCCACTTGCAAAAATTCTTAATATATTTTAAAATATTAAGATCTTGTCATGCTTTCAAATTGTTGCCTTTGTGTAGCTTCAACTTCTTCCAGTGGGGATGCTATCCATCCTCAACTCTTTTGTATAGTCCAATAAAATGTATCTTCCTCCCAATTACATTAAATTACCTTAATTAATATATTCCTCTAGTTTTATATTTTCCAATTATCTATCTTAATCTTAATTACTCTTGTTTCAGAATTTTGTGCTAAAAACTATCCTCATTTAGTCATGATTTTCCAATAAAATACCACAGACAGAATTGCTTACAAAAGATTTATTATTCACAGTTTTCAATGATGGGAAGTCCAAAATCAAGTTCCTAGTTGAAGTATTTTCTGGTGAGAGTTTGTTCTGCCTTTGAGATCATCTCCCCACTCTGAGTCTTCACACAGTGGGAATTGGGAGCAGAGTGATGGAGGAGGACACCTGATGCTCTCCTCTGGCCTCAAGGATGTACACTGACTCACACACACATGTATACAAACATTCTCACATGCACATACTCTCATATATATGAACACATACAACAAAATACATATGGTAGTGCTCCTAGTAACCTTGTTCATAATAACTAAAACTGCAAATGGCCCAATGCAACATCAGCAATTGAATGGATAAATAGGTGACAGTCAACATGTTATCAATTATTAATCATTGATAAAATTTATAAATAAGTAATACATGCTACAAAATATTTAAACTTTAAAATTGTATTCTAAGTGAAAAGAAGCCAGACAGGCAAATACATAAAGTCTGCTTCTATTTATATGAAATGTTTACAAATCGCTAAAGTTTTATACTAACAGACCAGTGGGTAACTAGTGTGATAATATAAACATATGGAATAACCCTTGCCATACAGGAAATAGCAAGAAATTGTGTGTGTGTGTGTGTGTGCGCACACACAGACCAGAAGGTGATGTTGAGCATCTTCCTCTTTATCTTATTTTTAGAGACAACATTTCTCACTGAACCTGAAGCTTGCTGATCTAGCTACACTAGCTAGCCAGTGAGCTCTGAGTACTCTCCCGTATCTTCCACCTTTACCCCTACTCCAACCCCCTGCCACTCAGCAATGTGGTTTCTGATGCATATTGTGCTCCTGTGCTTTCAAGTGGGTTCTAGGGATTCAAACTCTGATCTTCATGCTCCTTCCTGCACATTACCCTATCAGCCATCTACCTTGTCCCATTATCTTCAATTTTATTCAAAGAACAATGTTCATAATTCAGAAGCACATCCTGGTCTCAGACACTGACATGCACAGTTTTCACGATGCCTTGCATCATTAAATTTTTGTGACCATGTCTAGACACCCTTCCATCTCTGATTTTGTAGATCCCTTCAAATCAGTTTAATTTTTTTTTTTTTTATCTTTTAGCCTTAGTGAACAAGAATACTTTTTACAGCTTGTCTTTGTTATCAGGCCTGAGTTTGGAGCGGACTGTTCTTTGCTCTCGCAGACCTGACCAAGGACTGCCACAGAATATGCTTTATCTCATTATCACCATCCCAAGAAACAGGACACAGCAGGCTCAAAATTGAGCAATAGTTGGCCAATTTATTTTAAATGAGCAAGCTCATGCTCATTTTAACTTACTTTTACATGAGAGATAATTTTATGAGGCAAATTTAGCTTACAACTCATAAGCAGCTGCATTAAAGTGAAGCAGAATTGATTTTTACCTACCCAAGTGTGTTGGTCTAATTTGGGAAGAACAGCATAATATAAGAAGTCCAGCAGTTATTTAGTTATTTTTGTTAAAGTTGATTATTAAAAAGTCACTTTGTCTCTTTTCTTTTGCTGATCCTGATGTCGTTAATAAATCGTGTGTGTGTGTGTGTGTGTGTGTGTGTGTGTGTGATATACATATGTATGGATGTGTTTGTGTGCGTGCACATTCATATTAAATTATGTGGGAGATGGAATAACTTCATTGTTCCCATTGTTTATGCCATGCTGGCTGTGAGATGCCAGGGACTCATCTCTCTGCCATGCATGTAGGCACAGGTATTCTAGGACTGGAGATGTTTATGCTCATATCAACTTTAAGCGAATTCTAGGGACCAAAATTCATGTCCTTACAGTAGCTCACCAAGAGCTTTATGCAAAGAGCCATCTCCTCAGCCTCATCCTGATATCTTTTGATATAGACATAAGACCCATATAAAACATCAAGGGAATGGCTATGAGCCTCTACTTCTGTATTAGTTGGGTACTGTCAGAACCTCTCAGGAGACAGCTATATTAGGCTCCTGTTAGCCAGTACTTCTATTGGATTGGGCACAGGGTCCCCAATGAAGGAGCTAGAGAAAGGACCCAAGGAGCTGAAGGGCTTACAGCCCCTTAGGACAAACAACAATATAAACTAACTAGTACCCTCAGAGCTCCCTGGGACTAAACCACCAACCAAAGAGTACACATGGTGGGACTCATGGCTCTACCAGCATATGTATAGCAGAGGATGGGCTACTTGGTCATCAAGGACAGTAGAGGCCATTGGCCCTGTGAAGGTTCTATGCCCTAGTGTAGGGGAATGCCAGGGCCAGGAAGCAGGAGAGAGTGGGTTGGTGAGCAGGGGGAGGGGAGAGGGAACAGGGATTTGTTTTTTTTTTTTGTTTTGTTTTGTTTATTTTATTTTTTATTTTTTATTTTTTTTGGAGGGGAAACTGGGAAAGGAGATATCATATGACATGTAAAGAAAGAAATTATGTAATTAAAAAAGAAAAATATATAGTGAAGAAAAAGTGTAAAATATTTGTCTTCATTTACATAAATACTAATTGAACCATGTTCAAGTTAAACAAGAATAAAAGAATGATTAAGATTATTGACAAGACCATATCAGAAAAACCTCTCAGTTACTGTTAGCAGTGCAAACTGGGAAAATTTATGAAGAGCAGTTTATTAGTAACTATCAAAATTATAATACATGGATTTTTGTCCCAGAAGTTTTAGTTCAAAAGATTTATTCCATAGATATTCATTCACTTGTGAAATAAACTAGGAATAAGTTAATTGATCTCAATATTGTTTGTTATCAAAAATTCTAAATATATTCTTTAAAATAACAAATAATATAATAAAAAATTTTGAAGAACTGAAAAAAATAAATAAATAAATCAAGGGAGTAATCTATGAGTCCATGTTAGAATTTACTTTGTAGCTGCACATAAGTAGATACATTTCCTCAAAATGTATGAGATCTTGACTGCTCCTCCAAAGTGATTACCCTAAGGGTATGGGGTGGGTCAGCCAGGAGGAACTTCTTTCATGGAAGAGATCCCACATGGATCCCTCTCACATCTTCAACCATGTGAAGACACACTAAGAAGATGATTAGGTAGTAGGAACCCGGAAAAAGGAAGCAGGAAGCAGGAAGCAGGAAGCAGGCCCTTGCTGAACACCAGATCTACAGACATCTTGAACTTGATCCTCCAAAACAACGAGCAATAGATATTAATTGTTTAAGACAACACATTTGTGTTAGTTTATTATAACATCCTGAATGGATTTAGACATAGAATAATGTGCAAAGTTGAGTATGCATACTGATAAGGGGCTTGAGATAGTTGTTTTGAGTGTGATATGAGATTCTTCATTTTTAAAAGAATTTGTTCTCACTGCTTAGTGGGCCAGATTGTGAGTTTCAAGGTGTCAGAATGAAAATGGAAATGATAACAATTAAGGAGTGATAGGGACCCACCTCAGGATAATGCTGATGGAAGGGATTAATCTACTAATGGGATAATATAGCACTAGGTGTAGCAAGTTTTCACCAGTAGAGGTGGCCACACCATGTCAGGAATGTGGCAGAAAGAGTCAGTAGATGGGGCCAGACCAGGGACTTCACAGCCTTGTCGTACTGTGAAAATGCATTCGATGTGACTTTTTTGAGTTGAGTGCACAGATATGCACATTTGCTACCAACCTCCCATCAAATTATGTGGAGGACTTTTCCTACTAACTAAAAGCATCTGGGACTACTCTACTGGTGCTTTACACTAAGTTTACTAGTCATTTGTTCCAACTCCTCCTGTTTTCCTGAGTCATAAAAATCTTTCCCCATTTCTCTCCTTGGTTAGTGTATATGCCATAGAATAGCCCAACTCTCCTTGTGAGCTTGGATATGGGATCAGAAGGACGGCTATTGTCTTAGGGTTTTATTGCTGTGAAGAGACACCATGATCAAAGCAACTCTTATAAAGAAAACATTTAATTGGGGCTGACTTTCAGTTCAGTCTAATACCTTCATGGTGGGACAGACCCATGGCAGCATCTAGGCAGATGTGATATTGGAGAAGGAGGTGAGAGGTCTACATATCAATTCAGGAGAACCAGGAGGAGACTGACTTCTACAGGCAGCCAGAATGAGACTCTCTTCTACACTGATTGGAGCATGAGCATAGAAGACTTCAAAGCTCACCTTACAGTGACATATTTCCTCCAACAAGACCACACCTACTCCAATAAGGCCACATCTTGTTACTAATATTAGGCTACACCTAATAGTGTCACTCCCTATGTCCAAACATTGAAACGCATGAATCTATGGAGGCCAAACCTATTCTAGCCACCACAGCCACAATCATCATTCTCCCCATATTCATGTTGAAGGGGAATATGCCTCCAATTCTACTTAGTATTTATGCTCCGACTCAATGTTCTTTACCCTGATTATGGAATTCCAGGTGGTTATACAATGGCATACACGTAGTGTTTTATTTGATATTCTTTATTGTTCTTCAAATATAAACTTCATGATAAGACTCCTGAATCATGGTAAATGTTCAATTTTTTTCCTTTCATCTGAAGAGCCATCTTCTATATGGAGGAAGTGTCAGAAACCTCACAGAACAAGAAGGATCAGAAACCTCACAGAACATAAATGGAGTTCTGCCAGAAGTAACATTAAACTGACTTTGCATTGTATAACTGGGGAATGAAGCGAGTCTGGAGACCACTGTGACCATTGGAGAGATTGGACCTTAATCTATTCTCACCTCCATTCATGTACTTTATTTTCTAGCTGTTAAGTGAGTGATGTTTTGAATGTTCTAGTATTCCTTTATTCATTTCAGTTCAGAGCCTCTGTCCAGTAATTCATGGAAGGTCTGGTTATTATTTCCTTTCTTCTGATACAGAGTTAACCTAATGTCAGGCCCTAGGAAGGACAGGATCTTTCTCAGTGTGCTCATAAATGCTACCACTTAATAAACTGAAATGATTTTCACTGAATTGTCTAGTAAGGCTTGTTGCTGCCTTCCCCACCTCCATCCCCATAGTCCTAAGAAACTGGCAAGATTCGCCCTCTCTGTATCATGGAATCCCTTTCTAGAAAAATCCAGCCTCAGACCTTTAAAACCTGTTCAACTTTAGAAGCTGATGAGATGCTTCATTCCTCCTTCCTCATACCCCTGATATGAGATTGTCATAGCCTGTCTTCAGGAAGAACCTTATTGAGATGTTTTAGAAAGAATTTTTCATTTTGACGTGTCCTCTTGGTGACTTCCATCCACCACCTGCTTTTTTTTTCGATTATTCTGATAGAAACCCCCTTTCCTTGTTGGATACTGAATTGAATTCATTTCTAGACTGAGATCTTCTATTCTCTATTGAAATTGTTTCTGAATAAAATTTATTTTTTACCACTTTATTGTCTGGCTCTGGTTCAACATTATAAAGAGAAAAAAATCAAGGTTAGAAAGGCAAATAATGGCCAGATCATGAAGACTTGAATCCATAGAGAGCTGAGGCAGAGTCTTAGAATGTGTGTACTGTGAATTATTTGAATGTAAAAAAAAAAATCAACCCCACCGAGTAAAAGAATGAGGAGCAGACAACTGCAGAAGATAAATCAGGAATCTAAGTTAAACCAATACACATTATTTTATTGCTACATAACAATAAAGTGGCTAGGTCCTTTAAGAATCACTGACATTTTCATTACAATTTTAAAGTGAATTTAAAAAAAAAGTCTACAAGGCAAGATTCAATGACAGCAAGTCCTCTAGAGGAAGTTATAATAACTAAGCAAAAATGTGATGAATAAGTGGAGGCAGAAAGGAAAAGTCGGTATGAGATGGATAAGCAAGGAGGATAAAGTCTAAGCATGGGGCACTTCAAGACAGAAGGAAAACATGGGGAAAAGATGACCCAGAAATTCAGTGAAGTGAAATTAATATATTAGTAATTTCCCTATGCTCTGTGAGCCTGAAAGCAGAGAAAAAGCATCTTTCACTTATTGTGCTCCTAGCAATCATATAACACTCTCCAATATATTACTATCTCAGTAAGTATCTTAGCCATTCACTACTTGCATCTGTGATGCAAGATGCTAGAATTTCCACCTTCCTAGGCTGCTTCCCTTACCTACTGCTAGACAGCTCACAGTTTCTTGAGGTCTGGAGGAAGATTAGTGCAATGAGCTATAAAGCTGGCATACCCACATGGCCATGGGATAAGTGAGAAGCCCACTGCTCTGTAGTATAGTAGCAGAATCTCTATTTTAGGACCGAGCCAGATTCATTTAATTTTTTTATTTTTTCATGTATAGACTATGCTATTTTATTTACAGACAAAGTATGACAAAAGGAACTAGGAAAAAAGCTTGAAGGAATAATTAGCATCTTAGAAAGATTTTATAGCATCTGTAGTTTTTTTATTATTATTTTCTTTATTTACATGTCATATGATATGCCCTTTCCCAGTTTCCCTTCCAAAAAATAAAAAACAAATTAAAAAAAAAAGAAAGAAAGAAAGAAAAAATAAAATAAAATAAAAACAAAAACAAACAAACAAAAACCCGTTCCCTTCCCTCTCCCCCTGCTCAAACTCACCCTCTCCCACTTCATGGCCTTGACATTCCCCTACACTGGGGCATAAACCTTCACAGGGCCAAGGGCCTCTCTTCCCATTAATGACCGACTTGGCCATCCTCTACTATACATATGCTGCTGGAGCCATGAGTCCCACCATGTGTACTCTTTGGTTAGTGGTTTAATCCCTGGGAGCTCTGAGGGTACTAGTTAGTTCATATTATTGTCCACCCTAAGGGGCTGCAAGTCCTTCAGCTCCTTGGGTTTTTTCTCTAGCTCCTTCATTGAGGACCCTGTGCTCAGTCCAGTGAATGGCTGTGAGCCTCTACTTCTGTATTAGTCGGGTACTGTCAGAGCCGCTCAGGAGATAGCTATATCAGGCTCCTGTCAGTCAGCACTTGCTGGCATCCACAATAGTGTCTGGATTTGATGATTGAATATGGGAAGGATTCCCAGGTGGAACAGTCTCTGCATTATCTTTCCTTTAGTCTCTGCTCCATAGTTAGTCTCTGCAACTCCTTCCATGTGTATTTTGTTCCCCCTTGTAAGAAGGAGCAAAGTATCCACACTTTGATCTTCCTTCTTCTTGAGTTTCTTGTGGTTTGTGGATTGTTCTTTGTGTATTCCGATCTTCTGGGCTAATATCCACTTATCAGAGAGTGGATAGAACCAGATTCTTTTTTTTTTTTTCAAAAGTTAATAAATTTTATTTTCAGTTATAAACTCATCCATGAGTATAATATTTGTTGATTATAGAAAGTTTCTTTTTTTTATTAGATATTTTCTTTATTTACATGTAAATTTTTCCTTTCCCAGGTTCCCCTCCAAAAAACAAACAAACAAACAAAAACAACAAGAACAAACCCCTTTTGCCTCCCCCCTCTCCATGCCTGCCACCCCACCCTCTCCCACTTATTGGCCCTGGCATTCCCCTACACTGGGGCACAAAACCTTCACAAGGCCGAGGTCCTTTCCTCCTATTGATGATCAAATTTGCAATCCTCTACTATACACATGCTGCCAGAACATTCAGTCCCACCCTGTATAGTCCTTGATTGGTGGTTGGGTCCCTGGGAGCTTGTAGAACCAGATTCTTAAACACTAAATTCTTGAAGCTTCCTTTCTTTGGGCTGAGGAAGAAATAACAATATGGCTGGGAGATGCATCTATGGAATCATTAACAACATGGTCACCTAAACAAGACCTGCCCAATGACATGTCAATGTTACTAGGAGAGATCACACCTATTACCCCTAGATGAAGAACTTTGGGCAATAAAAGCTTCTAAAAGAAGGCAAATGTATGTAAGAACAACACTAAACGATCTCAAATTATATCGTGTGTCTTGGTGTACATGAGCATGTATAAGTATGTATGTACACGTAGGGGGCATATAACAATAATAAAGAAGAGATTATGAATTTCAAAGGAAGTAGGGGGTGACATAGGAAGGAGTCTATGTCAAAAAGTACTGCACAAGAAAGTACTAGTTGTGATACACAGTGATATAAAGAAATTCATTTGGACAAGTAACTGGCAATATCTTGTGTTGCTGATTACAGGTCAGTCTCTAAGATTCAGTAATGTGCATTTCCCATAAAGATACAGGTCATAGATAAAAGGAAACAGATTGTGAGACTCAAGAATACGAAACATATTCTTAGTCTTAGACTATTCTTATTCTTAGTCTTAGTCATATTCTTAGATCATAGACAAAGAATATTTATGAGAAAAAGTAGCAGCAGGTTCTTATTAAACGAGACTTGATTAGGCAATGCCTCAGAGGAACACTCTTCTGGCACCCTTTTCACTGAGAAGTGGGCTCAGTGCTCTCATTGTTGTCTGTACTATCTGGTTCCGTTCCCCATCATCATTGCCAGCACACTTATTTTGCTTTAGCCACACTGATTTCATTGCTCACCTTTGAATAATCCACAGTATAATTTGTTAAGCTTTTCTCCTTCTTTTGAGAACATACTACTTCCTTACTAAGCAACAGATAAATATTTGATCAATAATAAATATATTTTCTATACTTGATCACCCTTCTCTTATCTGAGCTAACATTTTTGAGGAATAATGATAAAGTCTAATCTTCTATTACATGACTCACAACACTGACAAATTTTCTAACAGTTTCTTGTTGGTCATTATCCCTCATTTCTTTCCAAGATAAATAAATAGTCAAATATCAAGTGGTTATCTGTGTAAGACTAAGAAGAAGTCACTATACAATGAGATTGTTTCCAATATTAAATATGTCACGAGAACTTAAAGTGTAGGCAGCTTCATGACCTCAGGTTCCTCATGTGCAGATACTCAACTCTATGGGTTCAGACTCAGTAGGTCTGATGAAGGTAGAAGGAGAGGTGGTGGGGCATTGAAGGTCCCCTGAGATAGCAGGCTGTTCAGGGGAAAATATTTCTTTTGTTTGTTTGTTTGTTTGTTTTTGTTTTTGTTTTTTGAGACAGGGTTTCTCTATGTAACCCTGGTTATCCTGGAACTCACTTTGTAGATCAGGCTGGCCTTAGACTCAGTAATCCACATGCCTCTGCCTCCCAAGTGCTAAGATTAAAGGCATGCACCACTACCACAGAGCCTGAAAATATTTCTTGATGTAAATGAGAGCTCAGGTTTGTAAGGCTTAGATTCCGAGGCAGCTACCAGTTAACTCATGTGCTATTTGAACTTGGTACTTTCTAGCAGAGAATAAAAAAGATATTCCTATATCTAATTTGAATAAGAACTCATTTTCCCAAGGATACCTTCTGCAAGCTAGAACCCCTTTAGAGTGGGTAATTTCTTTTTCTACATTTGATCACATCTCAATTTCCCTTGTTTTGGAGGAAAACAATGTTTATCAAGACAAGAATAATGTGATTTGGAGTTATTGGTACTGAGTATATTTTTAAAGAGCTCTGTTCCAAATAATTTAACAGCTCCCCAAATGCAAAATAATGTATATTGTAAAAGTCCAGACATGGAACTACAAAGAAGATTGATAGCAAGCTAGAAACACCATGCTCAACTAGATAGGATTAGTTGTTATATTTTCTTTTGTATCAGAATTCTTATTCACTAGACATGTTCTGCTAAATACTATATTTTTATTGTTTTAAAAGTCCTCTTATTTCCCAAGCACTTGCCAACCTCCATGTGCATTTTATTCCCACAATGATATTATGAACTTGGTTAGGCAGGCTATTAAAATTCAAGTTTACCAAGGAGGCTAACAGCAAGGTTGACTTTAAAACAATGGCAACACTTTGAAACTCAGATTTCATTAGACACATGTCTGAGACTTTTCTTTGGTGAACAACTCCAGAAAGGTGCTGGAGGCAATTAAAACACTGAAATGCTACACTCTGACTTATCCATGCAACCCCTTACTGGTTAGTCTGACTGAATGAGGACCAGCTTATCAGTGTTGATAAAGTTAATTTTTCTGTTAGAATCATTATATTAAAATTACAATAGAGAGAATTCTGGGAAATTGTTGGAATCCTGAAACTCAGCTCTACATCTACTTTACCTGTGAATTCTGTAAGGAATGATACACACAGGGAAACAATATCTGGGACACAAAAGGTATTATATCATTAGAATTCTGTAAGGCTGGTCCAAAGTATGTGGCCTGGTTCAAGATCTAGTAAATCTTCATTTCTCTTATTGACTTCTAATTCTTGGAATTTGACCATCCTCTGGTGTGTACTTTGGATAGAGAAAGGATTGGATAGTGATAAAACAGGTATATAGCAAGCTGGAGACTGGTACAGGTGCTTGATTCCTCCTGTAGATGCTGAGAAGTACAAAGCAAAAGTGAAATGGGGGTCCACTGAAGCTGGTGGAAGGGCCATCCCTGTCTATGCCTCTTCTGAGCCATCAATAGGAAATGTATCACAGCTGATCAATTTCTGCACTAGAAGAAAGCCATGTAGTGGCTTTCTCTCTTTTTTTTTCTCTTTAGGAACAGAGAAAGCAAGCATCCTTACTTGTGGAATTTGATGGTTACCTTATGTAGATTTGGGATCACTCAGAAGATATATCATTGGGCTTTCAGAGAAATTTAATTGAGAGGGAAAAATCTATTCTGAATGTGTGTTTTAATGTCTGTTATGGTTTGTCTATGCTCAGCCAGGGTGTGACACTATTAGAAGATGTGGTCCTGTTTGAGTAAGTGTGGTCTTTCTTGTTGGAGTATGTGTGCCACCATGGATGTGGGCTTTAAGACCCTCATCCTAGCTGCCTAGAAGCCAGTTTTCCACTATCAACCTTCAAATGAAGATGTAGAACTTTCAGCTCTGCCTGTACCATGCCTGCCTAGGTATTGCCATGTTCCTACCTTGATGATAATGGACTGAACCTCTGAATCTGTAAGCCAGCCCCAATTAAGCATTGTCCTTTATAAGACTTGCCTTGGCTATGGTGTCTATTCATAGGACTAAAACCCTAAGACACCATCCATGGACTGTTCTCTATTTAATAAATAGGAGAAATTAAGCTGAGCCATAGAATTCCTCTGCTTCCTGACCAGCCAACTGTGAGATGCTCCAGCCGAATGCTTTTGCTGCCATGAACTCTACAGGTCTTCCCCACAAAATGGGCTAGATTCACTTAAACTATGGGACAAAATAAATCCCTAATCCTTTAAGTTACTTCCTGTCAACTATTTGGTTAGTGCCATGAGAAAAGTAACTGGTATATATCTATATCCTGCTTGTTTCCTAACTTAGGTAATTGGTATTGTGATATCTGTCCAATCAAATAAGCATCCTTCTCTTGGGAGTAAGAAACAAGGAAAGATGTGGTGGGCTTCTTCACCCATCCTGAGGTCTGTATTCTTGATAAAAGGGGAGCAGACAGGAAGTTGTAGGTTATTTTTCCTGTTTCAGAAGCTTCAGTTAATAAAATTCACAATTCAATTCCAAACACAACCTGTTAGTAGCCCTTGAAAATGAGTTACAGCTAGAAAGAAGAGTTTACTCTTCTAGGAAAGAATGTGGATAGCGTTTTAAAAATATTTTCTTGGCTTTAGAAGGAAACCTGAGTATGGAATCATGGGTATGGATTTGGATTGGTTTTCAAGCATTGAGTTCTCCTCACTGACATCCTCATGGAAGTTTCTACCAGTTTGCACCATATCCTTTCACATAATGAGTGCAGATAATAAGGGTATAATTCTGCCAAATGTTGTAGAAAAACTTCCTTTAAGACCCATTGTGGATTGAGAATTGATTGTCAAAATACAGGCTTTTTTATCTTGAGTTCCACATCCCTGATATTACAAAGAATGGAGTCTTTCACCCATCTCTTTCTATGCTAGAGAAAAGAGTTCAAGAAAATGGAGACTGCCATTTACTGTGTTTTATTTCCTTCTGCAACTAGGGTAATACGCAGATTATCAGAAGATGACTTCGTCCTTATACATTTAGAACAGAGAGAAGTATTTAGACATGTTCCCAGAAATATGAAGCACAAACAGTTTGAAGTAGCTCTTTAAACATTTGATACAGAAACTTGCTTTGGAAAAAAATAGCCCAGAGGAGAGTTTCCCCCAGAAACTGACTTTGAGATGGAATTTGTGGCCTTTTTCCTGATAAGCTGGTTTAGAGACTGTGATGAGAATTGTCTCTGAAAACTTGCCAAGTCCTCATAGGTTCTACTGTTGGCAAGTATGTCTCCTCTTTTGGCCATATGAGACAAGGGATGCTCTGGCTGCTGTCAAGAGCTTTGGTTTCATGAACAGCCTTACATTTTGTTTCCTGTCTTCCATACTTTTCAGACTTAACAGATACCATTGAAACTTGCCCAACATGTTCTCTCTTCATTTGTATGAAGACAATAGAACAAAAAAAAAGATTCTGAGATTACTTTTAAACAAACTCAACATCTCAGGGAAACACTAAAGTATTTAAGACCACATTATTCTTTTGAATATATTTATTACTCATTTTTATCCCTAATTTTCCCAAACGCTGGAGTATAACCACAGCTTAGGGTTCTTTCAGAATCAGCCTTCCAGAAAGCTGACCAATTGTATTCAGTTATCCTTGCTATTTCTAGTCTTTGCTTCAGCAACTGAGTTGTTTTATATTTTATATGTTTAAAATAATTTAAGACTATTTGATATACAAATATTTCATATTTGGATGTCTACAATAATTTTTATTGAAACATAAACAATCCATCATTTACACATTGTCTGTGGTGATTTCATACTATAACAGAACAAGAGTTTAGCAGAGTTTGTAAGACACAAATAAATGCTCAAACATTTATTCTCTGGCTCAACATAGAAAACATATGCTAATCTCTGATATGGAGAAAGGAATCATAGATAAACTGACAGCTAATCCCAAACTGCTGCTTGATAGCCATGTGATCACGCAATAGTCACCTTTAATTTTCTTAGGTTAAAGAAACACATGCTTTGTTGTGAAAAGGTGCAATGTTGGATTCTTATAAAGAAAAATTCCAGGAACTCTTAAAGAGCAAAGGGAATCCCTTGCCAATGATGCTATCCTCCTCCCCAGCAGCACCAAGTAGCTGTTGGCATGGATAAAAGAGAAGCACTTTGGACTCTCTTGAAGAAGTGTGGGATGTTTGTCCAGCTTAAAAGAACAAAATAAAACCACCCCTGAACAAGCAAGACCATGGTCATTCCCTAAGTCAGTTGGTTTTCCAGCCTTGCATTTCATAAACCCTCATTTGTAATTAAAGAACAAAATCTTCACTGTGTATCCTCCAGGGCAAATAGGTGTGGCTCAGGAAAGTTGTGAGTTTACAGAGCCATTCTTCTGTCTATATGATAGGGGAAAGTCACTGGAAATATGGAGAAATTAACCTGCCTTAGTATTTCAGCCTATTCTTTTATTATAATGCCATCACACAAACATAGCAGTCTGAGAAGATAATAATCGAGAGGCCTGTACTTCAGACTGCTGTAAGTTTGCAAAAGCCACAGATCTGAGGAGGAACATTTCTAATGACCCCATGACCCTCACAGCAGTGCTGAGAGTGAAAACAGGTTTCCTTTACATTTTCACTCACAGATAAACACTCCCTTAGAAATGCAAGCACTTTCCTGAAGAAACTGACATTCTCACTATTATTTACTAGAACATTTAGAATTTGGGTAATTAAAAATACCTCCATTTTTTATTAGAGTTTTAACAGTGTGTTGCAAAACCTTGCTTCTCCATGCATCTTCCAAATCAGCAATGTCTTTAAAATCAAGAAATTCTTTAGGCACTGCAACAAGAAATGATTTTAAGTTTTAATTCACAACCAGTTTGAACTCTGAATTGAGTAGCCTGAATAGAGAATGGCAGAGGAAGAGGAGCATGAGTCACTTGGGGCGCCTGTGTCCGCTCTACTTCTACACTGATGAACTGAAGGCCTTATTTCATTTCTATCTACGTTGTAATTCCACAGAATATATTTCAATGTTCATTAGAGCCAAACCATTTTTATTTCATTTCCATTTGCTCAGATATAGCATAGCAAATTTTTGGACTGGGTGAACTATACTCATTTGTGTTCTCATTAGACTCTTGGTTTTCAAACTGTTTTCTTGTAACTTGGGGTGAATATAATCCTTTTTGTGTTATTTCAACACCAGCAGAAACATACAGCGATAATAGCAGTACGAATCGCTACCATTTACATGTGATGTGTGCCAGATACGGCAATAAGCAATATTTATGCAGTTATATAACTTAATATTTGCTAACAACCCAGTGACATAGCTGTCATTAACTCCATTTGATTTATGAGGAAACTAAGACTCTGATAAATGAATAAATTTATCCAAGCCTGGTAGGTAGAACATAGTTCAGGCAAGCTTGAATTCAGTTCTTTGTGCTTCTGAAATGTTCACTGGAACTATGATTGGAGTATTATATGAGGATATTATTACTACTCTTATCCTCATCATGATCCCACAGGGACAGAGGAAGTCCACAGCATCATGAGGCACTGTGGTGACATCTGGTCTCTAGATCCTGAGTCTGTAGTTTATGCCGTTAAAATCCACATTTGTGTAATCACAGAAAGATTGAAGAGTACTATCACCACACGGTTTCCTTCCTTATGCAAAGGTTTACATCACCTGCTCATAAGGTTTGCAAAGTACCAAGAGAGATGAACCAGACTTCTGATATCAGATGGGCAAGTTTGCATGCAACTCTGCCTTGGTTAAGTAGTGGCTGCTTTCTGTGGTAAAATAAGGTTTATTCAGTAAAATAATCAAGAAGACATTTAAAATATCATGTTTCCTAGTAGGGAATCTCTGAAACAAACCAGCTTTTTAGAACACCATGTTTCCTCGTATAGAGCTTACAGTAGTAAAAATATTCATTGTACACAGGTTAAACTGATGAGTTAATGTGCCAGTCCTTTGTGGGTGGAGGTTCTAGAAGCTCCCCCATGTTGAGAGGGCTGCTTTCAGAAGGTACCTCAGGGATGCAAGCCAACCCTCTGAATGGGCCCCAAGGGAGTAAATGAACATGCAAGCTGCAGTACCTTCCCTGAAGACAGGGCTATTTTCATTTTATAACCAGTGTCTGACTCACAGTTAGAACTGAGTGGAAACCGTTGCATGATTGCCGACTGGGTAAGTTACTAACAACACTAAGTTGTGCTCTTGTTGCTATAGAGACCACTAGCAACACACATCAGAAACTCACGGTGTGTTCAAATTCACTTAACTTCCACAACATCACTCACTTTTAAAGATATCCTTATTTTATACCCAAGGCATTCAAACAGGCTGTCAGGCCCTCACATTTTCCTAAGACTGGACATAAGACATTCTGGATATAGAAATTTTGAGACTTAGTTCTCACATGTGGTTTGATACAACTACTATACAATTTATATTTCTTATTTCATCATGAATTGGAAGGGGTTGGGAAACTCCTGAGGAACTATTGATAGTTGAGAGTCAATGGCTTCCAGAGTCCATTTTTTTTTTATTTTTTTATTTTTTTTTTAGATATTTTCTTTATTTACATGTAAATTTTCCCTTTCCCAGGTTCCTCTCCAAAAAACAAACAAACAAACAAAAAGAACAAGAACAAACTTCTTTTGCCTCCCCCCTCCCCATACCTGCCACCCCACCCTCTCCCACTTATTGGCCCTGGCATTCCCCTACACTGGGGCACAGAACCTTCACAAGGCCGAGGTCCTTTCCTCCTATTGATGATCAAATTTGCAATCCTCTACTATACACATGCTGCCAGAACATTCAGTCCCACCCTGTATAGTCCTTGATTGGTGGTTGGGTCCCTGGGAGCTCTGAGGGTACTAGT
>JADRCD010144248.1:0-11184 GCA_019843815.1 Montemys delectorum | reverse complement strand
AAGGAAGGAAGGAAGGAAGGAAGGAAGGAAGGAAGGAAGGAAGGAAGGAAGGAAGGACTCTTGAGCTAGAATTGGTATGGCAAGGACTATAAAAATTTATTTTTGAAACTATTTTTTTTATTAGATATTTTCTTCATTTACATGTCATATGATTTCTCCTTTCCAGTTTCCCCTCCAAAAAGAAAGAAAAACAAAAAAACAACAAAAACAAACCCCTGTTGCCTACCCCCTCCCCCTGCTTCCTACCCCACCTTCTCCCACTTATTGGCCATGGCATTCCCCTACACTGGGGAACAGAACCTTCACAGGGCCAAGGGCCTCTCCTCCCATTGATGATCAACTTTGCAATCCTCTACTATACACATGCTGCCAGAACAATCAGTCCAACCATGTGTACTCCTTGGTTAGTGGTTGAGCCCCTGGGAGCTCTGAGGGTGTTAGTTAGTTCATATTGTTGTTTATCCTAAGGGGCTGCAAACCCTTCAGCACCTTTGGTCCTTTCTCTAACTCCTTCATTGGGGACCCTGTACTCAGTTCAATGCGTGGCTGTGAGCCTCTACTTCTGTATTAGTCAGGTATTCTCAGAGCCTCTCAGGAGACAGCTATATCAGGCTGGATTGTCCTTCCTTCAGTCTCTGCTCCATAGTTAGTCTCTGCAACTCCTTCCGTGGGTATTTTGTTCCCCATTTTAAGAAGGAATGAAATGTCCACATTTTGGTCCTCCTTCTTATTGAGTTTCTTGAGGTTTGTGGGTTGTTTTCCCTGTATTCCAGACTTCTGGGCTAATAACCATTTATCAGAGAGTGCATACCATGTGTGTTCTTTTGTGATTGAGTTACCTCACTCAGGATGATATTCTCCAGATCCATCCACTTCCCTACGAATTTCATAAATTCATTGTTTTTAATAGCTGAGTAGTACTCCATTGTGTAGATGTACCACAGTTTCTGTATCCATTCCTCTGTTGAGGGATACCTGTGTTGTTTCCAGCTTTTGACTATTATAAATAAGGGTGCTATGAACATGGTGGAGCATATGTCCTTATTGCATGCTGGAGCATCTTCTGGGTATATGCCCAGGAGTGGTATAGCTGGGTCCTCTGGTAGAACTATGTCCAATTTCCGGAGGAACCGCCAAACTGATTTCCAGAGTGCTTGCACCAGTTTGAAATCCCACCAGTAGTGTTCCTCTTTCTCCACAACCTCTCCAGCATCTGCTGTCACCTGAGTTTTTTATCCTAGCCAATCTGACTGGTGTGAGGTGGAATCTCAGGGTTGTTTTGATTTGAATTTCCCTGATGACTAAGGATGTTGAACATTTCTTTAGGTGCTTCTCAGCCATTCGGTATTCATCAGTTGAGAAATCTTGGTTTAGCTCTGTACCCCATTTTTAATAGGGTTATTTGGTTCTCTGGAGTCTAACTTCTTGAGTTCTTTGTATACATTGGATATTAGCCCTCTATCAGATATAGGGTTAGTAAAGATCTTTTCCCAATTTGTTGGTTGCCATTTTGGTACTATAAAATTTTTATGTCACCTGATCATCCTATCTTCTTTCCTAGCTATTACTTACAAGTCTAAGACCAAATCTATAAATAGTCAAGTTATTTATATATTCATGGAAAGAAGACAGCTAGAAGAGTCCTTGACTCTGTAAAGAACCATTGGTGGAGGTAGAGCCCCACCTGAGACTCAATATCCTAAGGTTATTGCCATGATGAAATACAATGACCAAAATAACTTGGAAAGAACACTTTTGCTTACACTTCCACGTCACTGTTCCTCATCAAAGGAAGTTAGGACAGGAACTCAAAAACAACAGGAACCTGGAGGAACTGTTGCAGGAACTAATGCAGAGTCCAGGGAGGAGCACTGCTTACTGGCTTTTCCTCAGGGCTTGCTCAGTCTGCTTTCTTACAGAGCCCAGAAGCACCAGCCCAGGTTTGGCACCACCCACAATGGGCTGAGCCATCCTCCATCAATTACGAATTAAAAAGATGCTCCACAGACTTGCTTACAGCCCAATCTTACAGAGATATTTTTTCAAATCTGGTATCCTTCTCTTAGATAACTCTAGTTTTGTCGAGCTGACATAAAAGCTGGCTAGGACACCAAGGTACACAGTATTTCTGCAGTGACATTTGTTTTTAAACTATGAACAACATCTATAACCATGTGACGCAGAGATGAAATCTATGACCTCTGAAGGTTGCTGTGCAATGCTTTCCTACGTTGTCATGGGGATGCTGGTGCAAGCAAACCCATCATGTACAGTAGAACAGAAATAGTGTGTGAGGTTCCATACAGGACATGATGCTGTAGGGCTCGGGGCTGTCTGGAGTATGTACTTACCAAGGTATAAATTTTAGCATTATTTTAGAGTGTATTCTTTTTCAAGCTTAATGTAAGACAGCATGATGGGAGCAACAGACCCATACATCTCCTGTTTGCCTCTTAATTGCATGATTTATTCTCACGAAATTTAATTTCATTTATTCTTGAGCTGCATTACTCATCAGGGCTCTAAAAGCAACAGGAAATACCATGGATATACAATGTAACCCAGATTGTAATAGGCCACACATTTAGTTTTCTGTACCAACATCTTATGATATTCAAATAATGAGATCAGTACCTAATGATGCATTTTGCAAACTATACTCTTTTGGGTGGTGAGCAGCAATATTTAAAATGAGATAATAAAAGTAATATTCAAAGAGGCATTTATAGATAAAAGTTATAAAAGATTCAGCTACAAAAAATTAGCAAGAGGCTGACTACAAGTGCCGTGGTCCTTTGCTTCCACATTATCTTTAAGGATTTATTAACCATGGAACTCAAAGATCAGCCACAACAGCAGGCCAGCAGCTAGGACCCTGGTTCCTCTGTGCACTGAGGATCCAACTTTGGGACTTAAATATCCACTCAGCTTTCTCTATTGCTCAAGGTTTTTTATATTATAAGAAAATAAATGCAATATTCTATATTGCATTTATTCTATATTTATTCTATATTCTATATTGAAAAGGAAATTTTTCAAACTAGAATAAAATGGATCACTTACTAAAAAAAAAGTTCAAAAAACTAAAAGACGCCCGGGAGGCAGTGCATCTGAAAACTGACCCACTGACTCACTCAGACTCCCAAAGTCATTTGTCCTGGGCTTTTGCAGGAAGAGTTCTTCCTACTTGGAGAGTATAAATGCAGAAAAAGAGAAAGCTAACATGATCCTAAATTTGAAATATGATGCACTGAATCGATAGTGACAAGGAGACATCCTGGAAATGTGAAATTAATAAAGCACAAAAAACCTACTAATGTAGTCCATTGAGTTTAGCAATTTTAAGTG
This sequence comes from Montemys delectorum, assembly GCA_019843815.1. NCBI lineage: Eukaryota > Metazoa > Chordata > Mammalia > Rodentia > Muridae > Montemys > Montemys delectorum. Next base: position 7,836 of record JADRCD010144248.1, on the reverse strand, counting down.
TTTTCAAATCATTGCCATAAATCTCACAAGAACAAATTAGTATAAGTCAAGCCTTGTGATTATTTGAGAATCTAGAATATACTTTATTTCACACTTTTAAACACAGTAAGAGCCTTGAGATTATAGAAAGAATTTTGAAAAAAAAAAAAAAAGTCCTGAAATATGAATTAGTTAAATGGCTTGCCTAGAGTTTAATTTAACTGCTTTGGAAATTGCCAGTTAAAGAAGTAAGGAAACAGTGAGGTCAGTATGAGCAGTAGTGAGCCAGAACCTTCATCTCAGCTGCCTTTTCAAAGCAGAGAACTCAGTTTGAGGAACAGACATGAATGTAATTGACCAACATGAGTACAACATTCAAAATAATGTCCAGTGATAATCTATTCTGAGAAAATCTAGAAAAGTAGTCAATATTCCTGAAAGCAATTCACAAATGTGGCCAGTTCTCCCATGTGAACTCCTGACTGCCTGATCATCTGCCATCTGCCATGAGCTCTGGGATTCCCAGGAATTCAGCTTCAATCATTCTACTACAAATTGATCCTTCACAGTAATACTTGAGTGTCCCATAGGCAAACTGTTTCATTTTCATATATATATGTATATATGTATATATGTATATATATACATATATATATGAATTTCTATACCATCATACCATCTTGCAAATATGAAATACTTTATCTTTGCAACAGATATCTAGATAATAAAGCAAGGAGATAGAGCAAAAAACATCAGTAATCTTTGGATGAAGTTAAGTGAGTCAAAACATCACTAATACAACAATATTCATTTTAGAAATGAGGCTAAAAACCTGGAGACACAAAAAAGTTAGGCATTTCAGTCTGTTTTACCCCATAGGTGATGGGCAGACTTTGGCATGCAAGTGGCTCTCTGGTTCTTTGCACTGTCTTTGACCCTCTTCTTGGACTCCCTACTTTTTACTGCTCTATAATAGCATTACAGATTATTTATCCTGACCTATCTTCAAGTGCACTAATTTATTTATGTCTAGTCTGACATAAAATCTAATGATTAAATTTTAAACAACTTATTTTTCAGGTTTTGAATTATGTAGTTCTTTTGTAAATCTTCTGAACACTTTTTTTTCCTGGTTTCCAATTCCTTATTGAATTTCCATTCTTGGTCTTACTTCTCTGAACCCAGTAAAAAGGTATAGCTGTCCCCTGAGAGGCTCTGCCAGCACCTGATTAATACAGATGCAGATACTCACTCTCAGCCAACAATCGGACTGAGCCAGGGAACCCAATGGAAGAGTTAGGGGAAGGACTGACGTAGCTGAAGGGGTTTGCAACCTCACAGGAAGAATAGCAATATCAACTAACCTGTCCACCCAGAGCTCCCAAGGGTCTAAACCACCAACCATAGAGTACACATGGAAGGACCCAAGGCCCCAGCCACATATGTAGTAGAGGATGGCTTTATCTGGCATCAATGGGAGGGGAGGCCCTTGGTCCTGTAGAGGCTTGATGCCCCAGCACAAGGCAATGCTAGAGAGGTGAGGTGAAAATGGGGGGGGGCACCCTCATAGAGGCAAAGGGGAGGGAGAATGAGATTGGGGGTTTGCGGAGGGGAAAGCGGGAGGGCTACAACATTTTAAATGTAAATAAATGAAATAATCAATAAAAAATGGTTTACTTCTAGCTCTTTTCAGGGCTAAAGGATTGTAATGCAGTTAGCAGCTTTTGTTTTTCCCTTTACCCATTGGAGAGCCAGGTACAGGAAGGTTGGTCAGAGACAAGGAAGGGCCCCATCACTCTCTGAGCTCTCTCTCAACAAGTTTGCAAAGCATCTGATAATTTACCAGTATCATTTATATTATATGGCTTTATGAAACTCCCAGTTAAAATTTGTTTCTTTTATTAATTTAAAATTTTTCCTTTTAAAAATGCAAAAAATTAGAGGAGTAGAAGGAAAGGAAGGTGAAGCTGGGATGTATTGTATGAAAAAAGAATAAATAAAAATTTGTAAAAAGAAAATCCATACAAATGAAATTTATAATTCATAAACTGTGCTGTGTCCTATTGCTCTTTACTTTTGAAAATTTCAAAAAGTTGAAATTTTTCCTTATATAATGATTTTTCTTTCAGTGCTGGGCATTGGGGAAAAGCATCCAAGTTAGCACAAGCTAAATTTCTCCATGTCCTATGGCTCCTGCATGTGTTGTCTTTAGCAATAGGCTCTACTATCAAGTCCTGGTAGCCAACAAAGAGCAATGGCGATAGCCTGTACAGTTGGAGGGAGGGGGTCTATGTGATCACTAACAACCCCCTCAACAGTATCTAAAGAGAGACATTGGGGGGGGGGGAGTGTGGCACTGGATTCGTGGAACAATGGGGAATATCTTGTAGGGGATGAGGGAGGAGAAATGATGATCATAATATAGTGTATGAGAAATGATTTTTCTTTAAAAAAATACAGTTCTGAAAAAAAATTCTCTCCAGAAGTTCACTTTCATAAGATGATCTTCAGATCCCAGTTTCAAAATAAATAATAACAACTTTTGTTTTCAAGCAATTGAAAGGTGATGAGATCACTATTCCTGAAGCATCTATTAATAGCATCATCTCAAGAGAGGGAGTGACAACAAACACCTAGGTTAGGGACTGCATGCACCACCTAGGGCGCTACAAAAGGAATAAACATCATCAGCAGTATTAACCAAGCAAGGAGCAACCAGATGAAACTTGCTCAAGTTTCCACGCTCACAGGAAAGCTGGATCTAGTTATCTAGGGCTTTAGGTAGTCCCCTGCTCGAAGACAGCTGTAACAAAATATCTATTGTATTGACTTGGTAAATATGTTTCAAATAAGTCTATCAAAGAGTTTATAGCACAGAGCAGGAAAGGAAGCAATGCTATCTAAGTGGCTGTCAGTTTCCGTTTCCTCACTTGGACTTACGGGAAATAAAGAAAGATCACATTTAAAGCACCTAAATCTACTGAAAATATGAGTGTTTAAATGCTGTGACAGAAAGTGGTTGGAAACATGAGCTTCAATGTTTCTTTTTACAGTATAACAAAACTTGGATTTCAGCTGACAATTTCTATACACGGTTTTAGCCCAAAGCAATTTAGAAATAGACAAGTCAAAAATTCCTTAAAAATAAATTAGGGTTTATAATGAAAATGCTGACAGATGTGTCTTTGTAATAATGTTTGGTAAGGCCACTATATTTTAGAAACAACTTCATCATTATATGTATGCAAGTGCTGTATATTGAAATTTAAGAATGGCTAGACTACAATTAAATCAGAATCATAAATAGTTCAGTATGTTATAAAGACAGTATGAGGCGACAAGAAAATGCACTGAGTTAAAATACAATGCAAACAGAGATTTGTAAAAACTAGAAATAAGATTTAAACAACAGGAAATATCAACCTAAACCCCAGGGAGAGGAGTCAACGTGACCAACTGCCAATATGGCTGGTGCATCCCATGGTTACTCATAAAACCACACCCATGATGTGATGATTAAACCCTAGACTAGCAAGACAAAACTAGAAATTAAGTACATATATCCATAGAGTTTTAACTGCTTCTAGAATTCTTGGTCAGCTTATCACAACTGCTCCTCCTTCTGCCATCATGTGCCTGTGTCACCAAGAGCTAAGTGCTGCTGTTTCTAACAGCCCATTGTGAACTCTTCACATCTGTATTGAAACACAGAATGATTTTTAAAACATTTTCAGCATTTCTAGTATAAACATTTCTAGTGTGAGGAATTCTACCAGCATCCAAGGAAAACCTTCATTTACTAAGAAGCTAAAACCAAGGAATCAACTTGAATTTATATTTCAAAGCAAGCTAAAAATGTACAATCAATATACAGATAATACTTTCACTCTAAAAGTTACATACCTGCCTCAGCACAAAAATCAAGCCAGTGCAGGGTTCGTCTTAATAATTTAAAATGGGCTTTCATAACATTTTCTAATTTTATCTAATAAAAATGCAGTCTGTTGACACGGGTATACTCTAGTAAGTTACTTTTTAATTAATTAATTTTTTTGTTTACATACCAAACATCACCCCTTCCTGGTCTGCCCCTCACAAAGTACCTTCCCCTATCCCCACTTCCCTTTTCCTCTGAGAGGGTGCCCCCTCCCACGTTCCCCACCACCACCATGGTGTATCAGGTCAGGCACATCCTCTCACTGAGGCCAGATAAGGCAGCCCTGTCGGGGAATGGATTCCATAGTCAGACAACAGCTTTAGGGACAGTCCCCACTACAGTTGTTTGGGGACCCACATGGAGATGAGCTATACATCTGCTACTGCCCATATGCATGCTCTTTACTTGGTGGCTCAGACTCTGACTGCTCCCAGGGATCCAGATTAGTTGACTCTGTTCTGTTAGTCTTCCTGTGGAGTTCTTATCCCTTTTAGGGCCTTCAATCCTTCCCCCAACTCTTCCATAAGAGTCCTTGACTTCTGTCTAGTGTTTGGCTGTGGGATCTGCATCTGTTTTGGTTGGCTGCTGGGTAGAGCCTCTCAGAGGACAGCTAGACTCCTTTGTGGGCATGCAGGCGGGATTTGCTGAAGGCAGTAGAGACAGGAGTGAGTTATTCTTGAAATCAACGATTTCAACAAGGGACAAAAGGCCTCCAAAAGGGCATCTGGTAATCTCTGGGACATATTTTACTGTCAAAACTAATTTGTTTGATGTCCTATTGGCATCTCATTATTTAGCAGCCAGAAATGCTACTCAAAATGTAAGATGTACAGAGTAGAATTCTCGCAAAGGCATCACTGGCCCAGAGTGCCAACACTGACACTAATGAAAAGGCTGACATTGCTGTTTCTTTAACAAGTTGGGACTAGCCATAGTTTCTCTTCACTGTGATCAATAAATAATAAATACTCAAACAAACAACCAAAAATCAGTACTGAATTGTAGAAAAAAGGAGTAAAATATCCAAATGACCACTGAGAAAATCATCGGCTGGCTCACTGATTCTCTGCTCAGATGTACAGACACAGCACTACACATTGAGGATACTGACGGTACTGTGACACCCAATCAGACAAAAAGATCTTGTATGGCTTAGGTTTCAGTGAATCTGAGCTATCAAGATTTTCAATATAAATCAAATTCCCAATGCAGGCACATTCTGAAAAGCTAATATAACTATTTACAAATAGTTCCACTGATACTGTTCCTTCTATTTCTAGAAACTGCTTGACTTTAATGAGCTAACACAATCTTGCCTGTGGCTCTCACACTTGAATCATAGTTCCACTCTCTTGAGTCACAGAATCAATTCCTGTTTTCTATAGAAGGCTTTTATACATTTAAAGATAGCTAGTATGCCACTGTGGACTTTTTGTGTCCAAAAAGCTAATACAATTCTATAGTGCTTCAGACAGCTCTTTTAAGAACTGACCCTTAAGATTACCAAGAAATAAATAATATCCAAGTCTCCATAAAGATGTATTAGTTAAATTAGTAATTGATATATATATTTTTGAAGGATCATTCTCACTGGCACTTGAGATACACTATCACATTTATTAACAATTCTCTGAAATATATGGTCTTCACTTTAGATAACAAAAATTACTCAGAAAATCACCACAATTTCCCCAATATTGTACCTTTTACTTAGGCCCATGTTCTTGTCACAGTACTCTGGTACTACCTGAAGACAGGGACAACTTCCATTCCTTAAACCAATCAATAAGCACTCATCACTGGAAACTAGTTTTACAATAAAGTTAAATGTGATGGTAGTTTATGTTTACCCATATAAGAATTTTGTGTAGCTAGCTATTAAAAATAGCATTATGATCAGAGCTTAAGAAAACAGTCTCTCTAATTCCCTTATCTGAGTTCTTCCTTCCCCACTTGTCTGCCCTGGTAGCCTTGTTTTGCCCTGGAGGTATTCCTTTTAGACCTTATCTCCAAGCCTATAATTTTTCTGCCTTCATGTGGCTATACCTGGGTCAAGGTTTATGTCTGAAAAAGGAACTGGAGACCATCTGGACCACAGTAGATAAGAATCCAAAAAGGCATGCCAAAAAAGGATCTCACTTGAACTTGACTTCCACAATAGTCAAATTGTGAAAAGTACAATACAAAGAAATGCCAAGCAAAGAGTAGTAGTACATTGTATATGCAATAGGACTCTTGGAGATCTGACAACATATTTTGATTGATAAGAAGGTAATGACATATTCAAAGTTCTGAAAGAAAAACCAAAATCACAAAAACCAAAAAAATAAAAAAATAAAAAAATAAACCACTGGGAAACAAGAATACACTTCCCACCTGAGCTCTCCTTCAAGAAGAAAGGAGAAATACTTCGTAACAAGCAAAAACAGAAAAATTTTTTTATCACATCAGCCTTGCAAAAGATGGCTAAAGTGGGTTATATATCCAAAAGCAGAAGAAAAATAGTCAAAAAATGCATAAAAGTAAAAATACAGTGGCAAAACAGTTCACATGTAAGAAATAGAAAACTCATGAATACAGTAAACTACCAAACCACCAAGAAAAGAGCAAAGAATATCTGAAGCAAACAGATGAAAATTAACAATAACAGAAGCAAAACTTTGCTTAACAGTTATAGCACTAAACATAAATGAACTAGATTTCCCAATTAAAAGAAACTTACTTCCTAAACAGACAAAATAAAATAGACTCAACATGATGCTGACTACAAGAAAGTAACTTTATTTATTTATTTATTTATTTTTTATACATAGAAATAATTTTATTTATTTTTTTGAGAAGCCTTATTTATTTTTTTGTTTTTAAATTTTTTTATTAGATATTTTCTTTATTTACATGTAAATTCCTCCTTTCTCAGTTTCCTCTCCAAAAAACAAACAAACAAAAACAACAAGAACAAACCCCTGTTGCCTCCCCCCTCCCCATGCCTGCCACCCGACCCTTTCCCACTTACTGGCCCTGGCATTCCCCTACAATGGGGCACAAAACCTTCACAAGGCCGAGGTCCATTCCTCCTATTGATGATCAAATTTGCAATCCTCTACTATACACATGCTGCCAAAACATTCAGTCCCACCATGTTTAGTCCTTGGTTGGTGGTTGGGTCCCTGGGAGCTCTGAGGGTACTAGTTAGCTCATATTGTTGTTCGTCCTAAGGGGCTGCAAACCCTTCAGCTCCATAAATCCTTTCTCTAACTCCTTTATTGAGGACCGTGTACTCAGTTCAATGAATGGCTGTGAGCCTCTACATCTGTATTAGGTATTGTCAGAGCCTCTCAGGAGATAGTTATATTTAGTCTGGCTTGTCCTTCCTTCAGTCTCTGCTCCATAGTTAATCTCTGCAATTCCTTCCGTGGGTATGTGGTTCCCCCTTTTAAGGAATGAAATGTCCACCTTTTGGTCTTCCTTCTTCTTAAGTTTCTTGTGGTTTGTGGGTTGTTCTTCCTGTATTCCAAACTTCTGGGCTAATAACCATTTATCAGAGAATGCATACCATGTGTGTTCTTTTGTGTTTGGGTTACCTCACTCAGGATGATACTCTCCAGATCCATCCATTTCACTTAGAATTTAATAAATTCATTGTTTTTAATAGCTGAGTAGTACTCCATTGTGTAGATGTACCACAGTTTCTGTATCCACTCCTCTGTTGAGGGACATCTGGGTTGTTTCCAGTTTCTGGCTATTATAAAAAAGGCTGCTATGAACATGGTGGAGCATGTGTTCTTATTACATATTGAAGCATCTTCTGGGTATATGCCCAAGAGTGGTATAGCTGGGTCCTCTGGTAGAACTATGTCCAATTTCTGGAGGAACCGCCACACTGATTTCCAGAGTGGTTGTACCAGTTTGCAATCCCACCA
>JADRCD010144240.1:0-14979 GCA_019843815.1 Montemys delectorum | reverse complement strand
ACATGCTCCACCATGTTCATAGCAGCCTTATTTATAATAGCCAGAAACTGGAAACAACCCAGATGTCCCTCAACAGAGGAATGGATACAGAAAGTGTGGTACATCTACACAATGGAGTACTACTCAGCTATTAAAAACAATGAATTTATGAAATTCTTAGGGAAATGGATGGATCTGGAGAGTATCATCCTGAGTGAGGTAACCCAATCACAAAAGAACACACATGGTATTCATTCTCTGATAAGTGGTTATTAGCCCAGAAGTTTGGAATACAGGAAGAACCCACAAACCACAAGCAACCTAAGAAGAAGGAAGACCAAAAGGTTGACATTTCATTCCTTCTTAAAAAGGGGAATCAAATACCCACAGAAGGAGTGGCAGAGATTAACTATGGAGGAGAGACTGAAGGAAGGACAAGCATATAGCAATCTCCTGAGAGGCTCTGACAATATCTGACCAATACAGATGTAGAGGCTCACAGCCATTCATTGAACTGAGTACACTGTCCCCAATGAAGGAGTTAGAGAAAGGTTATATGGAGCTGAAGGGTTCGCAGTCCCTTAGGATGAACAACAATTACTAACTAGTACCCTCAGAGCTCCCAGGGACCCAACCACCAATCAAGGACTATACAGGGTGGGACTGAATGTTCTGGCAGCATGTGTATAGTAGAGGTTTGAAAATTCGACCATCAGTAGGAGGAAAGGAACTAGGCCTTGTGAAAGTTTTGTGCCCCAGTGTAGGGGAATGCCAAGGCCAATAAGTGGGAGAGGGTAGGGTGGCAGGCATGGGGAGGAGGGAGGCAAAAGGGGTTTGTTCTTGTTGTTTTTGTTTGTTTGTTTGTTTTTTGGAGGGGAACCTGGGAAAGGAAAAATTTACATGTAAATAAAGAAAATATCTAATATAAAAAAAAATCTATCATGGATGGGGTCTTTGTGGTTATGTGACTGTTTCTGGCCAATGAGAGTTCCCAGGGGAAGTGATATATGACATTTTTATGAGCCTAATAAATAATTGTTTATTTTTTTTAAAAAAAAGAGACTATCAGACTGGGTATATAAACAGGACCCAACATTTTGTTGCATACAAGAACCTAACCTCAGTGACAAAGACAGATACTACCGCAGAATAAAAGGTTGGAAAACAATTTCCAAGCAAATGGTCCCCAAAAAACAAGCTAAAGTAGTCATTTTAATATCAAATAAAATCAACTTTCTACCTAAAGTTATCAAAAAAGGTAAGGAGGGACACTTCATACTCACCAAAGGTAAGATCTACCAAGATGAACTCTCAATTCTAAACCTCTATGCTCCAAATGCAAGGGCATCTACATTCACAAAATAAACTTTACTAAAACTAAGAGCACACATAGCATCACACACAATATTAGTGGGGGGACTTCAACACCCCACTCTCAGCAGTGGACAGATCATGCAAACAGAACTAAACAGAGACATAGCGAAACTAACAGAGGTTATGAACCAAATGGATCTAACAGATACCTACAGAATATTTCATCCTCAAACAAAAGGATATACCTTCTTCTCAGCACCTCATGGTACCTTCTCCAAAATTGACTATATAATTGGTCACAAAACAGGCCTTAAAAAATACAAGAAGATTGAAATAATTCCTTGCATCCTATCAAATCACCATGGACTAAGGCTGTTCCTCAGTAACAATATAAGCAATAGAATGCCCACATACACGTGGAACCTGAACAACACTCTATTTAATGATAACTTGGTCAAGGCAGAATAAGGAAAGAAGTTAAAGACTTTTTAGACTTAATGAAAATGAAGGCACAAGGTACCCAACTTAAGGGACACAATGAAAGCATTCCTAAGAGGAAAACTCCTAGGTCTGAGTGACTCCAAAAAGAAACTGGAGAGAGCATACACCAGAAATTTGACAGCACATATGAAAACTCTAGAACAAAAGAAGCATATTCACCCAAGAGAAATAGACAGCAGGAAATAATTAAACTCAGGTTTAAGATCAACCAAGTGGAAACAAAAAGAACTATACAAACAATCAACCAAACCAGGAACTGGTTCTTTGAGAAAATCAACAAAATAGATAAATCCATAGGCAGACTAACTAGAGGACAGAGAAACAGAATACTAAATAACAAGATAAGAAATGAAAAGGGAGGCATAACAACAGAAATTGAGGAAATCCAAAAAGTCATCAGATTCTAATACAAAGCCTATATTCAACAAAACTGGAAAACATGGATGAACCGATCAATTTTCTAGACAGATATCAGGTACCAAAATTAAATCAAGATTAGATAAAGGAACTATACAGTTCCTGGCAGGGGTGGCACACACCTCTAATCCTAGCACTTGAGAAGCAGAGGCAGGCAGATTTCTGAATTTGAGGACAACCTGGTCTACAGAGTGAGTTCCAGGATGGACAGGGCTATACAGAGAAACCCTGTCTCGAAAAACTAAAAAAAGTAGAAAAAAAAGAAAAAAAAAAGAAACAGAAGGTATTCTATGAAGCCACAATTACTCTGATACATAAATCATACAAATACCTAGCAAAGAAAGAAAACTTCAGATCAATTTCCCTTATGAATGTTGATACAAAAATAATCAATAAAATTCTTGCAAACTGAATACTAGAAAACATCAAAATGATCATCCATCATGATCAAGTAGGCTTCATCCCAGGGATGCAGGAATGGTTCAATATGTGGAAATCCATCAACATAATCTACTATATAAACAAAGTCAAAGAAAAAAAAACACATGATCATCTCATTAGATGCTGTCTTAGTCAGGGTTTCTATTCCTGCACAAACATCATGACCAAGAAACAAGTTGGGGAGGAAAGGGTTTATTGAGTTTACACTTCTACATTTCTGTTTATCACCAAGGAAGTCAGGACTGGAACTCAAGCAGGTCAGGAAGGAGGAGCTGATGCAGAGGCCATGGAGGGATGTTCCTTACTGGCTTGCTTCCCCTGGCTTGCTCAGCCTGCTCTATTATAGAACCCAAGACTTCCAGCCCAGGGATGACACCACCAACAAGAAGCCCTACCTCCTTGATCACTAATTGAGAAAATGCTCCACAGCTGGATCTCATGGAGGCACTTTCCCAACTAAAACTCCCTTCTCTGTGATAACTCCAGCCTGTGTCAAGTTGACACACAAAACTAGCCAGTATAGATGCTGAGAAAGCATTTGACAAAATCCAATACCCCTTCAAGATAAAAGTCTTGGAAAGAACAGGAATTCAAAGCCCATACCTAAACATAGTAAAAGCAGTACACAGCAAACCAGTAGCCAACATCAAACTAGATGGAGAGAAACTTGAAGCAATCCCACTAAAATCAGGGACTAGATAAGGCTGCCCACTCTTTCCCTACCTATTCACTATTGTACTTGAAGTCCTAGCCAGAGCAATTAGACAACAAAAGGAGATCAAAGGGATACAAATTGGAAAAGAAGAGGTCAAATTATCACTATTTGCTGATTATATGATAGTATAGGCAAGTGACCCCAAAAAATTCACCAGAGAACTCCTAAACGTGATAAACAACTTTAGCAAAGTAGCTGGATATAAAATTAACTCAAGCAAATCAGTGACCTTCCTCTACACAAAGAATAAACAGGCTGAGAAAGAAATTAGAGAAACAACACCCTTCACAATAGTCACAAATAATATAAAATACTTAGAGTCTTGGTGTGACTCTAACTAAACAAGTAAAAGATCTATTTGACAAAAACTTCAAGTCTCTGAAGAAGGAAATCAAAGAAGATCTCAGAAGATGGAAAGATCTCTCATGCTCATGGGTTGGCAGGATTAATATAGTAAAAATGGCCATTTTGCTGAAAGCAATCTACAGATTCAATGCAATCCCCATCAAAATTCCAACTCTATTCTTCACAGACCTAGAAAGAGCAACTTGCAAATTCATCTGGAATAACAAAAAACCTAGGATAGGGAAAACCATTCTGAACAATAAAAGAACCTTTGGTGAAGTCACCATACCTGATTTTAAGCTGTACTACAGAGCAATTGTGATAAAAACTACATGGTATCGGTACATGAGCATGAGAGATCTTTCCATCTTCTGAGATCTTCTTTGATTTCTTTCTTCAGAGATTTGAAGTTCTTGTCATACAGATCTTTATTTACTTAATTTTATATTATTTGTGGCTATTGTGAAGGGTGTTATTTCCCTAATTTCTTTCTCAGCCTGTTTATCCTTTGTGTAGAGAAAGGCCACTGATTTGCTTGAGTTAATTTTATATCCAGCTACTTTGCTGAAATTGTTTATCAGGTTTAGGAGCTCTCTGGTGGAATTCTTGGGGTCACTTAAGTATGCTATCATATCATCAGCAAATAGTGATAATTTGACTTCTTCCTTTCCAATTCATATCCCTTTGATCTCCTTTTGTTGTCTAATTGCTCTGGCTAGAACTTCAAGTACAATATTGAATAGATAGGGAGAGAGTGGGCAGCCTTGACTAGTCCCTGATTTTAGTGAGACTTTTTCAAGTTTCTCTTCATTTAGTTTGATGTTGGCTACTGGTCTGCTGTACATTTCTTTTACTATGTTTAGGTATGGGCCTTGAATTCCAGATCTTTCAAAGACTTTTATCATGAAGGGATATTGTATTTGTCAAATGCTTTCTCAGCATCCAATGAAATGATTATATGAATTTTCTTTTTGAGTTTGTTTATGTAGTGGATTACTTTGATGGATTTCTGTATATTGAACAATCCTTGCATCCCTGAGATGAAGCTTACTTGATCATGATGAATGATCATTTTGATGTGATCCTGGATTTGGTTTGCAAGAATTTTATTGAGTATTTTTGCATCAATATTTATAAGGGAAATTGTTCCAATGTTTTCTTTCTTTGTTAGGTCTTAGTGTGGCTTAGGTATCAGAGAAATTATAGCTTCATAGAATGAATTGGGTACAATACCTTCTGTTTCTATTTTGTGGAATAGTTTGAGGACTACTTCTTTGAAGTTCTGATAAAATTGCACTAAACCCATCTGGTCCTAGGCTTTTTTTTTAGTTGGGAGACTGTTAATGACTGTTTCTATTTCTTTAGGGATATGGGACGGTTTAGATGGCTTATCTGGTCTTAATTTAATTTTGGTACCTTGTAACAGTCTAGAATATTGACCATTTATTTCATCCATGTTTTACAGTTTTTTGAATATAGTCTTTTGTAGTAGCATCTGATGATTTTTTGGATTTCTTCAGTTTCTGTTCTTATGTTTCCCTTTTCATTTCTGATCCTGTTAATTAGGAACTGTCTCTGTGCCCTCTAGTTATTCTGGCTAAGAGCTTATCTATTTTGTTGATTTTTCTCAAACAACCATCTCCTGGTTTGGTTGACTCTTTGTATAGTTCTTTATGTTTCCATTTGGTTGATTTCTGCCCTGAGTTTGAATATTTCCTGCTGTGGATTCCTCTTGGTTGAATTTGCTTCTTTTTGTTCTAGAGCTTTCAGATGTGCTGTCAAATTGCTGGTGTATGCTCTCTCTAGTTTCTTTGTGGGGGGGACACTCTGAGCTAGAGTTTTCCTCTTAGGACTGTTTTCATTGTGTCCCATAAGTTTGGATATGTTGTGGCTTTATTTTCATTAAACTCTAGAAAGTTTTTAGTTTCTTTCTTTCTTTCTTTCTTAACCATGTTGTGATTGAGTTGAGTGTTGTTAAGCTTCCATGTGTATGTGAGCATTCTAATATTTATGTTGTTATTCAGGAGCATCCTTAGTCCATGGCAATCTGATAGGATGCAAGGTATTATTTCAATCTTCTTGTATCTGTTGAGGCCCTATCTGTGACTGATTATATGGTCAGTTTTGGAGAAGGTAATGAGGTGCTGAAAAGAAGTCATATCCTTTTGTTTTAGAATCAAAAGTTCTATAGATATGTTAAATCCATTTATTTCATAATTTCTGTTAGTCTCACTGTATCTTTGTTTAGCTTCTGTTTCCATGAGCTGCATATTGATGAGAGTAGGGTGTTGAAGTCTCCCACTAATATTGTATGTGGTGCTATGTATACTTTGAGTTTTAGTAAAGTTTATTTTGTGAATGTAGATGCCCTTGCATTTGGAGCATAGAGGTTCAGAATTGAGAGTTCATCTTGGTAGATCTTAGCTTTGATGAGTAAGAAGTGTTCCTCCTTATCTTTTTTGATCACTTTAGGTTGAAAAGTCAATTTTATTCGATATTAAAATGGCTACTCCAGCTTGTTTCTTGGGACCATTTGCTTGGAAAATTGTTTTCCAACCTTTTTTTCTGAGGTAGTGTCTATCTTTGTCACTGAGGTAGATTTCCTGAATGCAACAAAATGTTGGGTCCTATTTATCCACCCAATCTGATAGCCTATATTTATTTATTGGGGAATTGAGTCCATTGATGTTAATAGATATTAAGGAAAAGTAATTGTTGTGTCCTGTTATTTTTTGTTACAGTTGGAATTCTGTTCATGTGGCTATTGTCTTTTCATTTTGTTGGAAGATTTATTTCTTGCTTTTTCTAGGATGTAGTTTCCCTCCTTGTGTTGGAGTTTTCCATTTATTATCCTTTGAATGGCTGGATTTGTGGAAAGATATTGTGTAAATTTGGTTTGGTCATAGAATACCTTGGTTTCTTCATAGAATACCTTGGTTTCTCCATCTATGTTAATTGAGGGTTTTGCTGGGTATAGTATCCTGGGCTGGCATGTGTGTTCTCATAGGGTCTGTATGACATCAGCCCAGCTTCTTCTAGCTTTCATTGTCTCAGGCAAGAACTATGGTGTAATTCTGATAGGTCTGCCTTTATATGTTACTTGACCTTTTTCCCTTACTGCTTTTAACATTCTTTCTTGTTTATTGCATTTGGTGTTTTGACTATTATATGGCAGAAGAAATTTCTTTTCTGGTGCAAACTATTTGGAGTTCTGTGGGCTTCTTCTATGTTTTTGATCTTGTTGTTGTTTTTTAGGTTCATGAAGTTTTCTTCTATAATTTTGTTAAAGATTTTTACTGGCCCTTTAATTTGGTAGTCTTCACTCTTTTCTATACCTTTTATCCTTAGGTTTGATCTTCTCATTGTGTCCTGGATTTTCTGGATGTTTTGGCTTAGGAACTTTTTGCATTTTGCATTTTCTTTGACTGTTGTGTCAATGTTTTCTATGGTGTCTTCTGCCCCCAACATTCTCCCTTCTATCTTTTGTATTCTGTTAGTGAAGCTTGCATCTATGACTCCTGATCTCTTTCCTAGGTTTTCTAACTCCAGGGTTGTCTCCCTTTGTGATTTCTTTATTGTTTCTATTTCCATTTTTAGGTCCTGGATGGTTTTGTTCAATTCCTTCCTTCACATGTTTGGTTGTGTTTTCCTATAATTCTTTGAGAGATTTTTGTGTTTCTTCTTTAAGGGCTTCTACTTGTTTACTTGTATTCTCTTGTAATTCTTTAAGGGTTTTCGTTTTGTGTTTCTCCTTAAGGGGCTTGTATATGTTTACCTATTTTCTCCTGTATTACTTTTTTTGATTTTTTTTTTATTCAAAGTTTTCTTTATTTACAATATCTCCTTTCTCAGGTTCCCCCCCAAGAGAGAGAGAGAGAGAGAGAGAGAGAGAGAGAGAGAGAGAGAGAGAGCAACAAAAACAAAATAAAATAAAATAAAATAAAATAAACCAAACCCCTGTTCCTTCTCCCCTCCCCCTGTTTACCACCCTACCCCCTCCTGTTTACTGGCCCTGGCATTCCCCTACACTGGGGCTCCTGTATTTCTTTAAAAGGGTTATTTATGTCTTTCTTAAATTCCTCTATCACCATCATGAGATGTGATTTTAGATTCAAATCTTGTTTTTCTGCTTTGTTAGGGTATCCAGGACTTGCTGTAGTGAGAGTACTAGGTTCTGATGATGATAAGTAGTCTTGGTTTCTGTTGGTAAGATTTTGAGTTTGCCTTTCACTATCTGTTAATCTCTGGTGATAGATGTTCATGCTGTCTCTGGCTGGAGCTTGTTCCTCCTGTAGGTCTGTAAGCCAGTGTCAGCACTTCTGTGAAATCAGTTCTTCCCTAGTAAGACCCATGGACAGAGGACTGTGGATCAGCAGTCCCTCCTGGGTGCAGATGGATGAATAAAGGACCCTGTTCCGGTTGCTCTGCAGCTTCTGTGGCCTAAGCTTCCCAGCTGGTCCCACCTTAGAAAGTCACTGGAAAGAAAATGGCAATCTCACCTGAGTCCTGGTGTCAGAGCATTCCCTGGAAACAAGCTCTCTGCTTATGGAAAAGGTACACAGAGTGCTGTGGATCACCTGTTCCTCCTAGGTGTAGATGGGAGTAGAAAGATCCTGTCCCAGCTGCCCTGCCAGCCTCAATGCGGTCTATTCTTCAGGATATATTTCTGATTTCTTTACAAACAATCAGGTATCCAGAAGCATATAGTTTATTTATGAGTCTTCAATTTCATTGATCAATGTATATATTTTGTAGCAATACTGTTCTATTTTTATTACTTTACTTCTGTAGTATTAACTTGTAATTTTATAAGTAGTGATACCTCCAGTAGTTTTTTTTCCACAAGCCATAGGGTTCTTCTTTTTATTTTTATTTCATTGAAAAAAAGATTCTTCTCTCATATAACACATAGTGATCACAGTTTTCCTCCCTCCACTCCTCTTCGCACCATGCCATTGTTCCTCTCCCCCAGATGTACTCCCCCTCTCTTTCCCTTTAGAAAGGAACAGGCCCACAACACATAAGAATCAAAAAGAACAGAACAATAAGGTACAATAAGACAAGACAAAATCCCTCATATTGAGGTTGGACAAGTCAACCCAATAGAATAAAAAGAAGCCCATGAACAGGAAAAAGTGTAAGAAATACAACTTTTTTCATAAAAACACTAAGATGATACCTATATGATAGCTATAACATATACAGAGGGCTTTGTGAAGACCCCCACATAGCTTATCCTTGCTGCTTCAGTCTCTATGAGCCTGTATGAGCTCTGCTTAATTGATGCAGTGCACCATGTTCTTTTGGTATCCTCCATCCCCTCTGATTCCTACAATCTTCCTTCCTGATCTCCTGCAGGTTTATGTAAGGTCTGAGGGAAGGGATACAGAAGAAAATTCCAATTTAAACACTCTCTCCATAGGTTGGCTATTAGTCTCTGTAGCTGTTCGCAGCTACTGCTGGAGGAAGCGTCTCTTGCGATGACTGTATAAGGTACATATCTGAGTATAGCAGAATATCATTAGGAATTATTTCGTTTCTTTTTAAGCTTTTTATTTCTTTGTTTGCCAGTTGTATTTGGTTCTATACTAGATCTCTAGACCATCCAGTCTCTCTTTCCTGGCCATTCAGGTGGTTTGGAGCATGTTATACCTCTCACAGAGTGGACCTCAAGTTAAACTAGATATTGATTGGCCACTCCCACCACCATTGTCACAGTTTACAGGCAGGACAGATTGTAGGTCAAAGGATTTGTGGCTGAATTGGCGTCCAGGTTTCTCTTTTAGTAGCCTGCAGAGTACCTTCCTGCACCAAAGACACTAGAAAGTAGGGTGAAGGCTTCATACGGGCATCATCTCTACCTGTCTATTATTAAATGGGCTGTGTAGATGTTGTCCTCAGTAATGGTGTCAAACTGGCAGTTTTCAGAGAGCAAACCTCTATCATAGCATCAACCTGGGTTGTTTGAGGATCTTCATGGGACCACCCCTTAGTTAAAAGCGCAACTAAATACAGTTGTGGTCCACAACTGGAAATTGTGCCTGACCAATTTAAACACTGTACCTTCTATTACTTATAGTCCTTCACTAACCCTACATCCAATAGTGGGCTAATATCCAAAATATAACTAACTCAAGAAGTTAGACTCCCAAAACCCAAGTAACCTAATAAAAAATAGGGTACATATCTACAGAGATAATCCTCAGCAGAGAAAACTTGAATGACCAAGAGGCACTTAAAGGAATATTCAACATCCCTAGTTATCCAGGAAAAGCAAATCTAAGCAGACCTGAAACTATACTTTACACCAATCAGAATACCTGAGATTTAAACCTCCAACAACAGTACATGTTTGTGAGGATGTGGAGAAAGATGAACACTCCTCCATTTCAGGTGGAATTGCAAACGTGTACAAGCATTCTGAAAATCAATCTGATGGTTTCTCAGAGAACTGGAAATAGTCCTGCCTTAAGACTGAGCTATACTGCTCCTTAGTATATACTCAAAAGACTATCCACCATACACAAAGACACATGCTTCACTATGTTCATAGCAGCTTTATTCGTAATAGCCTGATTTGCAAGATGAGTAAGGATGTTGAACATTTCTTTAAGTGCTTCTCAGTCATTTGAGAGTCCTCTGTTCTCTCTTAGCTTTGTACCCCAGATGTCCCTCAACCAAAGAATAGACACAGAAAATGTGGTTCATTTACACAATGAAGTGCTATTCATCTATTAAAAATGAGGACATTTAAATTTAACAGGTGACCATAACACCCAGAGGAAGCTCCACTCCCAGGCATTCTAATATGCCCAAGATATAGGATTAGAGTTGCGGAGGACACAACATCTGCCCCAACATCAGGGAGTAACTGGGACCAGTAGGACACAGATACCCAGGAACTCTGCATGACCAGTGGCATGAGTTTCTTCCAGTCTGGACAGTGGCCTGAGTAGACCTTGGGTACAAACTCCACAGCCAGTCCCACAAACCCAGAAGAAACTCCACTCCCAGGCACTCTTACACACTCAGAATCATAGGATCAGAGGTGCCCTGGGCAAACCTTGAGCACTAACTCTGCAGGCAGTCCCACAAAACACAGAAGAAGCTCCACTCCCAGGCACCCTAACAAGCCCAAGATCACAAGATCATAGGATCCCAGGATCCCAAGAGCTTGCTCACACCAGGATCTCAGGGTCCCAGAGACAGCTTGACTCCCAGGAGATCTGACACACCCAGGATCTCAGGATCCCAGGATCCCAGAACCACAGGATCACAGGGACAGCTTGACTCTGAGGAGTTCTGACACAACCAGGATCACAGGAAGGACAGGATCCAGTCAGATATAGCCAGGGTAGGTAGCACTAGAGATAACCAGATGACAGTAGACAAGTGCAAGAATATAAGCAACAGAAACCAAGGTTACTTGGCATCATCAGAACCCAATTCTCCTACCTGAATAGCACATCCTGGGCACACCATCATATGAGAAAAGCAAGATTCAGATCTAAAATCACCTCTCATGATGATGATAGAGGACTTTAAGAAAGACATAAATAACTCCCTCAAAGAAATACAAGAGAACACAGGTAGATAGTTAGAAGCCCTTAAAGAAGAAACACAAAATTCCCTTAAAGAACTACAGGAAAACACAATAAATAGATGAAGGAAATGAATAAAGCCATCCAGGATATAAAAATAAAACTAGAAACAATAAAAAAATAGCAAAGGGAGACAACCCTGGAGTTCGAAAACCTAGGAAGAAGATCAGGAGTCGTGCGTATATAAAAGCGCCACCGAAAGAATACAAGAGATAGAAGAGAGAATCTCAGGGGCAGAAGATAACATGGACAACATTGACACAATACTCAAAGAAAATGCAAAAAGCAAAAAGATCCTAACCCAAAACATCCAGGAAATCCAGGACGAAATGAGAAGACCAAACCTAAGGATAATAGACATAGAAAAGAGTGAAGACTCCCAACTTAAAGGGTCAGTAAATGTCTTCAACAAAATTGTAGAAGAAAACTTCCTTAACCTAAAGAAAGAGATGCCTATGAACACATAAGAAGCCCACAGAACTCCAAATAGTTTGGACCAGAAAAGAATTCCTCCTGTCACATAATAGTCAAAACACCATGCACTAAACAAAGAAAGAATATTAAAAGCAGTAAGGGAAAAAGTCAAGTAACATATAAAAGTGGTCTTATCAGAATTACACCAGACTTCTCAGCAGATATTATGAAAGCTAGGACATCATACACAGATGTCATATAGACCCGTAGAAAACACAGATGCCAACCCAGGGTACTATATCCAGCAAAACTCTCAATTACCATAGATGGAGACTACAAGATTTTCCATGACAAAATCAAATTTATGCAGTATCTTTCAATAAATCCAGCCCTACAAAGGATATAGATGGAAAACACTAACACAAAGAGGGAAACTACACTCTAGAAAAAAAGCAAGAAAGTAATTTTTCAACAAACCAAAAGGAAGATTGCCACACAAACATAATTCCACCTGTAACAACAAAAATAATAGGAAGTAAAATCACTTTTCCTTAATATCTCTTAACATCAATGGACTCAATCCCCTAATAAAAAGACACAAACTAACAGACTGGATACATAAATAGGACTGAGCATTTGATGCATACAGGAAATGTACCTCAGTAACAAAGACAGACACTACCACAGATTAAAAGGTTAGACAACAATTTTTCAAGCAAATGGTCCCAAAAAACAAGCTGGAGTAACCATTCTAATATCGAATAAAATCTACTTTCAACCAAAAGTTATCAAAAAAGACAAGGACAGACACTTTATACTGATCAAAGGAAAAATGTACCAAGATGAACTCTCAATTCTGAACATCTATGCTCCAAATGCAAGGGCATCCACATTCATAAAATAAACTTTCCTAAAGCTCAAAGCACATATCACACCCCATACAATAATGGTGGCAGACTTCAACACCTCGCTCTCAGCAATGGACAAATCATGGAAATAGAAACTAAACAAAAACACTGTGAAACTAACAAAAGTTATGAACCAAATGGATCTAACAGATATTTATAGAACATTTCATCCTAAAGAAAAAGAATATATCTTCTCAGTACCTCATGGTACCTTCTCCAAAACTGACCATATAATCGGTCACAAAACGGGCCTCAACAAATACAAGAAGATTGATTTAATCCCATGCACCTTATCAGATCACCATAGACTAAAGCTGGTGTTAAATACCAACAAAAACATCAGAAAGCACAAATACACATGGAAGCTGAATAACACTCTACCAAATGGTAACTTGTTCAAGGAAGAAATAAAGAAAAAAATTAAAGGCTTTTTAGAATCTAATAAAAATGAAGACACATCATGCCCAAACTTATGGGACACAATGAGAGCAGTCCTAAGAGGAAAACTCATAGCTCTGAGTGCCTCCAAAAAGAAACTGGAGAGAGCTTACACTAGCAACTTGACAACCCACCTAAAAGCTCTAGAACAAAAAGAAGCAAATATGCCCAAGAGGAGTAGATAGCAGGAAATCAAAGAATCAAAGAAACCAGGAGCTGGTTCTTTGAGAAAATCAACAAAATAGATAAACTCTTGGCTAAACTAACCAGAGGGCACAGAGACAGTAACCAAATTAATAAAATCAGAAATGAAAAGGGAGACATAACAATGAAATATGTCTTAAAATAATTATTCTGTTTGTTGAATATTAAGAAGTGAAAATATTGAAGTTATATTCTACAAACATCATGGAAGTATTGTTGATAATTATTCTCACTGTGCTTGAAATTGGCATTTTATTGATTTTTAACTTCAAAGAGTTTTTGTCATTTTGAAATTTTTAAAATA
Source organism: Montemys delectorum (assembly GCA_019843815.1). Taxonomy (NCBI): domain Eukaryota; kingdom Metazoa; phylum Chordata; class Mammalia; order Rodentia; family Muridae; genus Montemys; species Montemys delectorum. The sequence goes on along the minus strand of JADRCD010144240.1, from coordinate 1,398 downwards.
TATTTACTGATAAAAATAATTTTTCTTCTAGAAACGCTGATAATCTTTTTAAAGTAAATTTATAGTTAGACAAAGTACACAGATATATAATGTGTTTTAAATACTCTCTCACTATGTCAGGTGTTGTCATATAATTAGCTTTGGAATATATTTTTTTTCCATTTTTTTTTCAAGACAGGGTTTCTCTGGGTAGCCCTGCCTGTCTTGGAACTCACTCTATAGACCAGGCTGGCCTCAAACTCAGAAATCTGCCTGCTTCTGCTTCCCAAGTACCGGGATTAAAGTTGTGTGCCACCACTGCCTGGCTTGAATATATTTCTTAGTGGTTCATTCTTAATATTTTATGCTATTTTACTACTCTTAATTCCTAAAGAATATGTTGTATGTTTTGAAACAATTTAGCATTTAACATTATATATAGCATCCTCAGTTATGGGTAGTATTAAATGCTCATTAATGATATTTTTAGGGTATGAAAGAATATGAACATAAAAGTTGAACAAATTTTTATGTATTATTTGCTTCTCAAAATACTCAATATTCTTAATATGTTTGATGCATAAAATGCATTTAAATAATAAAACATTTAAGAAAAATATATAAATTTAACAAGCAAATGGAAGGAACTAGAAAATATTGTCCTGAGTGAGTTAACTCAGACTCAAAATGATTTGTATGGCATGTCCTTACATATATGTGTTCTTACTTATATTAGCCAAAAAGTACAGAATACCCATGATACTACCCATAGACCAAATAAAGTTTAACAAGAGAAGCTCAAGTGAGGGTGTTTCAACCTCACTTAGAAGGAGTAACTGTTAAAACAGCTCACTGCAAACAACTTATTTCAAAACAACTTCCAAACATTTCCTATTACAAAGTGGAGTGGGTCTTGCTAAAGACCTGCTCCTTACATTCCATCCCCTGATACCTGAAATGATGTCAGCATGAAAGGTATCACTCAGCGAGCGCAGTCGGGGGATTTACAAGCTGTCGGCGCAAGGCTTTTTGGTAATTTCCATCCAACATACCTGTAATACTATAATCTCCTCTCATACAATCTATAGCATTAGGTAAAGGTTTATTATTTTTATGTCTTCTCCATACTTTATACCAATCTAAATAAGCTGAAAACTCAAACATCAAATCCAAAATAAAGGGTCTGCAAAGTACTCTTGAGCAATAAGCTTCTAAACTTTTGGGGGTTTGTTCTCTATCAAGATAATTCATGGCACAACACCAATCTCCATCAAGTAAATAGAAAGCTTCCCAAGGATGATGTCTAATTATAGTTCTGCACATTTCACAATGGGGATAGTTTCCCTTAGCAATATAACAACTAATCAGGCTGGCTAAAATATGACACATGTGGTCAAAGGGATGTTTATGTATTCTATG
>JADRCD010144230.1:0-22376 GCA_019843815.1 Montemys delectorum | reverse complement strand
AAAAAAAACAGAAAATTTTTTTTTTTTTCAAGCTATTTAGCTTGACAAAATTTTCCCCGCCCCCCCCCCCCCGCCACTTCTCCCAGTTCCTCCCTATTTTCTTTCCATCTGGATCCAGTTGTTTCTGTTTCTCATTAGGAAAAAAATTAGGCTAACAGTAAAATGTAGCAAACGATTGTATAGTAAGTTAAAACAATAACCATCACATCAAATTTGGACAAGAAAACAAGTTTATGTTAGTGAAGACAAGAGACACAATGCACACAAGTCTTTCAGCATGGAGAGATCAAGCTATTGTTTACATAGAAACTTCATCCCTATGTTCTAGAATCTTTAGTATGGGAAGGTACTTTGCAGGCCACTCAAGGAGAATTGTAGATACTGACCCAACCATAAACACTTTGATTCCTTCTTCCTGCACATCATTATTAGTTAGACAGGAATTGAGGGACAGAGAGCTGACAATCTGCTGTAGAGAGGAAGGGAATTGGTAGAAGGAGGTTTACCTGAGAGAAGGCTCCAACTTCTTGAGCCATGCTCCATAGGATTATATGACATCCAGTATTAATATCAGCTCATAGGTAAGAGTATAAAAATTTTACATATTCACCAGAAAAAAAAATCACCCGATTTTAAGAGCAGGGTACTTCTAGTACAAACCCTATGTGACAGCTGGCTTTGACTATGCAGATCATTGTAATCCAATTATTCTCTCTAAGCATATACGTTTTTTAAATTATTAAATCATTCAAGCATGCAATATGTCATTGTAGTGGAATAAAGAGATTGCTGTTGCATAGAAAAACCAAATGTCCTTGATGGTAAAGATCAATTCCTCATAGAAGATAATATATATGAGATAAATAGCAAGTTCACTTTCCGGCTTCATATTTAATAGGAAAGTTCATTTTATCTACTAAAGAGCAGATAAGCTACTCAAATTAGTGACCACATGAAGATTTATTAATAAAAAACTGAAAAAACTTTATTATACTATTTGTGTTTGAGTTTCTCATTACAATTGGTGGTTGATGCTCTATTTGCTTTGACCTAGCATTGCTCACTGCTGACCTTAATTAGACATCAGCTCAATTCTTTATCTCTAACTCATCTCTGCTGAAGTGAAATACCATTCTGCTTAATTATTCTTTCAGAAGCATCTCTATTATCAGATGTTCCAATAGCCCTCTACCTCAAAATGACCCTTATAAGCACTTTGTTTTATTGTCACCTGTCTTTCAGGAGAAAACATAATAATTGAAAATATACACTTTCTAATAAGATTATTTCTGGATTAAAATGCCTGCTTAACTCCATTTGTGATCTGTGTAGTCTCATGCAAATTAATTAACCTCTATAATCCTGATAATACAGTCTCCACTGTATAATTGTAATACCCTAGGTTCATTTCTGATATGGGTGATAAAAAGAATTGGCCAAACAAAATTGCTATGTAAGAAGGACTTATGTTAACTTATATTCCACATTAGAGTACAGCATTGTGGTGAAGTCACAGCAGCCACTTCAAACAGCTCATCCATCATATCCAAAATTAAATGTAGAGAGTAATAAAAAAGCAATACTTACTATCATTCGTGTTCAGTGTAGCTGATCCACTCTTATGTGTTTCAGTACCTTCTGTCTAAGGAATGGTGCTATCGAGTGTGGGTTGCATCTTGCCACTCAGTTAACAGAAGACAGTTCCTCCCATATATGTTACCGACCAGCCTAACCAAGAAAGTCACTGAGACTCTGCCTAGTTAATTCAAAGTAGTGCCAACTTAGGAGTTAAAGACAACCATCACAGAAAATAAGTATTCCACAAGCATGCAAAGTAAAAACAATGACGTTTCTTACCACACAAAAGCTATTTCATTTGGATTCATCTCAAGCTCATTTATAATCAAATTTTCATAGGTAGTTTACCATGTTAGGAAACAGGAAGTAAAAATATAAATAGAATTATTGTAATAAATACAAATTAATTGCATAGAAATATTCATTGGTCTTGTTGGAAGGTCTCAGAAACTTCAAAAATCATTCAGATTTCTTTCATCTCATGCAAAACCTTTGATGGTTTGAAGAGATGTAAAATTTCTCCCTAAGACTAAGAAGAAGTCAAGCCAATTCATATCCAGTTATATTTAAGCAGGAGATTTTCAACTGTATTTTGTTAGTTTGTCTTATTGTGTTTTTTTAACATTTATTTCTTGTATGTGTATGTGAGTGTGCATGTGTGTTTGTATGTGCATGCTGGCACACATGGTTCTAGGAACATATGTGAATACCTCTTCTTTTATGTGGCTCTCTAAGTGCATGGGTCCTGCCTATCAAGATTAGGTCCTCAGCCTTTGTGAGAAGTGTCTTGAAGTGCTGAATACTTTTACTGGCCTCAATCTTAGTAATGTTTTATGTTGAATCAACACAAATCATTTTTTCCTGAATAGAAAATAATGTATATTCTCATTTAAGAAGAGAAAAATTAATACATTCAACTAATCTAATCAACATAGATATTTACTGGAATTAGTGAGTTAGTTCAGTGACTCACTAGAAGTAGATCAATACACTAATATAATTATATTTCTATTCCCTATAGTGTGCAATTTATAGTAACATCAAAATGTGTCTTAAGAGGAAGTCTGATTAAGATGCTGAAAACCCGTGAATGAAAAACGGTAAACGCATCTCTGAGAACAATTAACAAAGTAGTGGAGATGTGTGATTTGAAACTTGATTCAAAAACTCAGCATTGATAATAACTTTTTATTTATTAAGCTATAGATTTGATTAGTTTCACATAAAGTCTCACAGATCCTATGTGCCTGTGTGCAAATTGAACTTATGATAAAGGATACATGGATGGAGATTATATGTGTATATATATATAGTATATATATGTACATATGTATATGCATACATGTATAACATACACTTTCATATGTATATATATGAATATATATATATATATATGTATATATACAGGCTAATATACTTAATGTAAAGACTTATTCTAAAGTTATAGTAATCTAAATCTAAATAACTGGCTTTTGGAAGTGAGGTTAAACATTTTTATAACTGTGTATAAAGTCATCTATGTGAGAACTGATTATATTCACACATATAAAGATTTATAAATAGGCAAAATATTTCAATGGCATTTCAGCAAATATACAGAAAAAACTGAAAAACATGATTTCATTAAAAATAATGGTGCTGTCAAAGTAGTACCACATGAAATTCAATTACATACCTCATAAAAATTGTGTCTTACCAAATCTTAAGTAAATGTTAATCTAAAACTATCCAATTTATTGTGAAAATATAGAAGAAAACCTGAAATTGTATCATTGTATCAGAGATTTCTAAGCATGTATCCTATATATATACACATACATGCACAGACACACATACACAAATATATACACACACACATATAAGTGTGTGCGTGTAAAATTTGCCTTGATCAGGATTTGAAACAATTATACTACAAATGACAGTATTAAGAAGGTAGAAAACCAAGTCAATGAACAGCAGAAAAAGTTTTCGGGGAACATCTCCAAAGGGCCATATCTTGATAGTCTGATGGATGATTGAAAATTTATGAGTAAAGAAGACCTCTGATAATAACATTTTGAATATATTTGGATGTTCAGAAAAAATGACATGCGAATGCTAAATGATCACTTGTTAAGATACACAATGGCAGTAGTCGTTAGAAAAATATAACTGAAAACCATAACAGTGTGGAAATTAGAATTACTTAAAACAATATTGTGAACATATGAGATATTTAGATGGAAGGGCTAAAACTTGGGCATGGAGTGAACTTCTAATATAAATCTAAAACTACTCAACAGCTTTAGTATGTACTAGTTAGCTTATACAAAGTAAGACTAAATATTATATTGTCATCCCATTCCCATGAATTCTCTTAGAAGAATGAACTGGATTTAAATCAAAGTGTCTAAATGTGTCTCATTTCAAACTTTATTTTTTTATAATCTTGCAAACCAAAAACTATCAAAATGTTCATCAACAACTGAAAAAAATGAGCAAATTCTTATATTTCAATCATATTGGAATACTAATCAATAATAATTAAATGTAATGAGTACCTGTGAAAGACACCAAACACAAAGGCCAGTAAGTTGATGGTATGTAAAGTTAGGAAAAGGCGAACCTGTGTATACCTAGGAAGCAGATAGGAAATGCTGAGGAGGAGAATATAGATAGAGAAGTCAGGAGAAACTGCTATGTCCTGAAGGAAAGGTGGAAGTTAGAGTTCTGAGATTGTGACATTTCCTCAGATGTAAATACAAGAAAATTAAAGAGTTAACTTTTGAAATGTGTACTATCTTTGTCAAATTTACTATATATATATTTTTAATTTTATCATTTTTTATAGTCCCGATTTTATCTCCCTCTAGATCCACTCTCTGACTGTTCCACATCCCATACCTCCCCTTCCCATCTCGACAAGAATGTCTCCACCCCCAGCCTCCAATCTCACCAGACCTCACTACTCCCTGGGGCCTCCAGTTTCCTTGAGGGTTAGGTTCATCTTCTCTGACTGAGTCCAAACCCAGCAGTCCTCTGCTGTATATGTGTTGGAGGCCTCATATCAGCTGGTACATGCTACCTGGTTGGTGGCCAGTGTCTGAGATATCTCGGGGCTCCAGGTTAGTTGAGACTGCAGATACTCCTACAAGGTCACCCTCCTCCTCAGCTTCTTCCAGATTTTCCTGAATTCAACCACAGGGGTCAGCAGGTTCTGTCCATTGGTTGGGTGCAAATATCTGTATCTGACTCTTTCACTTGCTTGTTGGGTCTTTTGGAGGGCAATCATAACAGGCCCCCTTTTATGAGCACAACACAGCCTCAGTGATAGTGTCAGTCCCGGGGACTCCCCCTTGAGGTGTATCCCAATTTGGGCCTGTCAATGGGCTTCCTTTTCCTCAGGCTCTTCTCCATTTTTATCTCTGCAGTTCTTTCAGACAGGAACAATTATGGGTCAGAGATTTTGACTGTGGGATGACAACACTATCCCTCACTTGGTGCCATGTACTTCTACTAGAGGTGGGCTCTACAAGTTCCCTCTCTCCACTGTAGGGCATTTCATCTAAAGTCGATCCTTCTGAGTCCTGAGAGTCTCTCACCTCCCAGGTTTCTGGTACATCCTAGATGGTTTCCCACCTCCTACCTCTTGAAGTTGCCTGTTACCATTCTTTCTGCGGGCCCTCAGGACTTTAGTCCTGTTCCCCCAACTCAATACCTGATCATGTTTCCCTCTTCCCCTTCCTGTCCCCTTTCTCACCCTGGTCATTCCCTCCCTTCCTCCTCCTGTGATAGCTTTCTTCCCTCCAAAATGTGATTGAAGCATCCTCACTTGGACTCTTGGACTTGTTAACCTTACTGAGTTCTGTGGATTGTATCTGAAGTATTCTGTACTTTTTATTATTATTATTATTATTATTATTATTATTATTATTATTATTATTATTACTACTACTACTACCTTATTCGTGAGTACATGCTATACATGACCTTGTGGGTCTTACTTACCTATCTCAAGATATTTTCTAGTTCATTTGCCTGTAAAACTTAGAATGTATAAATGAACCACATTTTCTGTATCCATTTTCCTGTTGTGGAACATCTGGGTTGTTTCTAGCTTCTGGTTATCATATAGAAGGCTGCTGTGAACCTAGTGGAACGCGTGCCCCTGTGGCATGGTGGGGAATCTTTTGGGTATATGCCCAAGAGTGCTATAGATGAATCTTCAGGTAGATCTATTTCCAATTTTTTGAAGAATCTCCATATTGATTTCCAGAGTGGTTGTACCAGTTTGCAATTCCATCAGCAATGGAGTAGTGCTCTTCTTTCTCCACATCCTCATCAATATGTGTTGTCACCTGAGATTTTGATCTTAGCCATTCTGATTGGTAAAACCCCACATCTGATAGAGGGCTAATATCCAAAATATATAAAGACCTCAAGAAGCTAACCACCAAAAAAACCAAACTGCTCAATTAAAAAAAATAGGGTGTAGATCTAAACAGAGAATTCACAACAGGAATCTTGAATGGCTAAGAAGCACTTAAAGAAATGTTCAGAGTCCTTAGTGATCAGGAAAATGCAAATCAAAATAACCCTGAGATTCCACCTTACTGTTTAAACAGTGAATTTTCTCTTTAAATGATTAATATTACCTTAGTTGCTTTCTCATTACATAGACAAAGTGCCTATAACAAAGCAACTTGTTTGAGGAAATGTGCATTGTTGTTCATGACTCAGAAGTTTATGGCATCATGGTGGAGAAGGCATGATGAATGGAGCAGCTGAAAAGCTTTTCCCTACACAGCCAGACCCAGAAAAAGAAAGCTCAAGGAAACAAACCAGAAGCAAATATATGCATGCAAGAGATGCCCAAAGGAATTAACAAACTATTTTTTTTTGCATTTTCTTCATTTACATGTAAATTTCTCCTTTCCCAGTTTCCCCTCCAAAAAACAAACAAACAAACAAACAAAAACAACAAGAACAAACCCCTGTGGCCTCCCACCTCCTCATGCTTGCCACCCCACCCTCTCCCACTTGTTGCCCCTGGCATTCCCCTACACTGGGGCACAGAACCATCACAGGGCCAAGGACCTCTCCTCCTATTGATGATCGAATTTGCAGTCCTCTACTATACGCATGCTACCAGAACATTCAGTCCCACCATGTATAGTCCTTGATTGGTGGTTGAGTCCCTGGGAGCTCTGAGGGTCCTAGTTAGTTCATATTGTTGTTCATCCTAAGGGGCTGCAAATTATTTTTAAAGAGAAAATGTTAGGAGATTTTAGATTTTTGGCATTTCTCTTGGTTACCATCAAAGTCTCAGGCTATCACCCTACTGTAGAAGGTACTACATTCTTTCAGTCATAGAACGTGGATAAAAATAGTTGGTACTGACATGGAAACTTTATCCCTACTTTGTGGTTTTCATAGTGAAGAAAGATGCTATGAACGTAACCTGAGGGGAAGGAAAATGTACTTGACCTGACCCAGCTTAAACCAGACAAAAGTCCCAATAAGTATTTGTTGGGAGGGAGAACAACATGAAATGACAACATGATCAGCTATAGACATTTAAAGTCTACTGGGAGAAAGTTAGTTCTCCTTCGAGATGCTTTCCCTGGTAGATTAACCACACTCATGAAGCAGGTGACAACACACCTTGAACCAAATGTGGTGGGTGAGAGGAATAAAACAACTTAATTGAGTGGGTAGAGAAGGCAGGGCCTAGGATTAGTTAGGAGGAGGAGGGAATATGATCCAAATACATTGTGGGTATTCTCAAAAGGTAGTATTTAAAGAAAACTGTTAAAAATGTATGATTACTTTGGGTTCAATGAACTAGCATCATGTGCATTTATTCATATTTATCAATAAGGATATCATTGCCTATATCACTCATGGTCAGTATGCTGAGATATCCAACAACAACTGTTGAATAAAAATTAATAAGTAAATTGTTACGTTCTTGATGATTTGATGACTTGTGTTTAAAAGCAGAAACTTGGATTTAATTACCTGTAGCAGAGTTTATTTTGTAATTATGTGTCCCCCTTCAGTGAAGCACTGTATCCCAACAGTTGTCACTTTATTTACTCAGGAGTCTTCCTGACAGTGCACATGCAGTCCAATTATTTTTACTTTTTTTTTTTTTTTGCTACAGAACATGATTATTTCTTTTGTGTGTATCATAGTTATATGCAATTAAACTAATAAGAAGATTTTAATTATGTTCACTGAGAAGTAATTGAGGTATGATAGGTTATTTTATGGCATAATGATTTTTTTTCCCTCTGCTAAGTCTACCATGAAATGTCAGGTAGACATTATAATGCAAACCTTTCCTTTTTTAATTCTTCAAATTATGCAGTCAAATGTGACTTGAGTTTTGGCTGACTTTTTTCTGAGCTTGTCACTCAGATGGAGAAGATTATAATTTCATTTGTCGTTAATAGTAAGTCTTCTACTTTCTACTCTGAACATACTGACCTCAATTATTTTTACAAATCAGATTAGCCTTGTAGGCTTCAATCTATTTCAGTCATTAGGAACTTAAGAAGGGACTGTATTCTAAGCAGCTGTCTTTCTTTTGAGGGAATGTGAGAAGAGACCCATCTTATTGAGAATTAAGGTATGGATTATAGGATTAAGCTCATCTGTCTCTCACACACAGCTCAAGGACACACTAGAATGTTCTTGTCTTCATCCTGGAGCACAGTGCCTCTCTTCAGTACTTACAAAAGCTAGCAATAATAACATAAGTTTACTCTAATCCTTCATCTTTGTTCCTAATAGAAATTTTGCAATGAGTTAACAGTAATATGAAATCGCATTGCCCTGTATAACATATACATGAGAACTGTTTTCTTATTTACTCCAAGCATTCTAATAAACATTATCTGTAGAAGTTCAGTTACTATATAGCACATCAAATCTAACAAATCTCTGCAGTAAATGCTAGCCTTTGGTGAGATAAAATATTGTTGAAGTGAGGTTCACTATGTCCTGCTGAGTTTATCGTGAAAGCACCATTGTTAAACTACACACATGGAAAAGATTTATTTTCCCTAAGGCCTCCCAGGCTCAGCTCTTTCCTATGTTCTATGGAATCAGAACTTACTTCATAAGTGAATCATCTGTACATATTGTAAGTGGGGAAATCAGAAGTTAGATGCCATGTTAATTAGTTGAGATTATGTTTTAATTTTATACCCTTTACTAAGTATAGGATAAGAAAGGAAAGTCAAAAATGTCTCAGATATTTTGTATTGGAATGGATCAATGGGTAAAGCTCCACTGTATTTTTTTTTACATAATATAGACATATATACCAGTGGCTATTTTCAAGAGAAAATGTTTCCAGTATGTTTCATTGCATAACAATACAATAATTTGAAATTATTCATATCTTTATGATGTAAATATCATGGCACCGTAGGCATATGTATCTATGACTAAAAGCTCCCCAAGTCTCTATCCTTATAATCCTGTCATGTGATTTTTATCTCTGTCCTTCAGTGACCTTATAACAAGGTCTTTGGATTAATAGATACATGTGTTTGTTAACTGACTCAGGCTGGCTGTTTTCTCTTTCTAAATCTAGACTATTTTGAGAATTCCATGGATGTGCTTCGTCTGTCCCGGAAATAGTTGCTCAATAACATTTCTTGATAAAATGGATAGGATAGGCTGCAGCAACCAGACACAGAGCCTTTTATCAACATTGATATGTTTAAATACTAAATATTTAAAATACTAAAAGTATACTTTTGTATTTGGGAAAGTAAATTTCCAAAATGTGAAGTCAGAGGATAGGTTCCAAAAGCATAATTCAGTAATTTAAAGCTTGGCATAGTATTTCCTAGTCTCAATCTGAATTCATGATCTTCTAATCTGTGATCCTTTTAGGATATTGTATATTTCATCTTTCTATTATCTTCATTTTGCTGCATTACCATTATGACTTGATATTTTTTACTTCATCCACCAGCTCAGTGGTTCTTACAAGCAATCTCATTTCTTACTGTGGAGGTAAAGGATTGTGATATCCATACATAATGTTTTAGGGAAGTCAGTGAACAGATCTAATGTAAAAAACCTAACTAGACTCAAGGTAGACCCACAGTGATATAAATCTCCAATTATGCTTAGGAAATACCACTTAAAATTCAAATCACATTGTCTTTCACTGAGAAATTATCACCACAAACTTTCGATGTTACTTTTGCTTTCCAAATTACCACTTCCCCCGTTCTTTTTCTTATAGACAATCTTCTTAACAGGAAATCCTGAAGAGGCAGCGCGAGTTAGCTGGTGGCCAGTAGGAGAAGTTGAGAACTTTTGAGCAAAGGGAAAGAATATTCTCTAACTTAGCCCAAAATTCTAAGATGAATTAGGCAGACTCTACCGATAGATTCCTGTAGCTTTAACTCATAGCATTAGAAGCACTGTGAGCAACTACCTTTAAACCAAAATTTGTCAGTAAGTTGGAGAAAAGAAAGGAATCAGGAGGACACTTTGGATACATGGATTCTATGGTGTAGCACCATCCATAAACAGGTAGTCTTGCCTTATAGAAGAGAGGTAGCCAAGCATGAGTCTGTTAGAGAGCAAGCCTCTCATTCCATAGTTTCTGTACAACTCCTTTGGCTACAAAATCTCTCCAAAGATGTGATACTTTCTGGAATGGCAAGAAGTCCTTCCTTCTAGTCCCTGAGTTGAGTTGCTTGCATGGCTTCTCTCTCTTGTGGACTATAGCCTGAGAACTGTAATTTGAGATAAACTGATTTCTCCAGGAGTGCTATCACAGTAACTATGTGAGGCTAGAACAATGACAAACTGAGTAAAATACATCTGGATATAGCAGAGGATCTGGGCTTATGTATTACACTTATCAGAAGACTAGAATACCCAAGATAGCACAGTACACTCACCCTGCTTTAACAACCAGGTCAATTGTATAATTACCAACATATAATTATTACTGAAACCACATATAATTTTTTTCCATCTCAGATACTGCCGTCTCCATTCCCATGAGTTAGATCATTATGATTAAGCATCATGTGCCCATTCTTTCTATATATTAAAATAGATTTTATCTATATAAAAGGCAAAAAGGAAGAACTTTCTTACTTAGCCTTACTAGATAAATTAAAGCTGAGTCTGGCTGTTAGTTCCTTGATTATATCACAATGTCCTACTTTCTTTATTCTATGCAGGGCTTTTCTGGTCACACCTTAATAAAATCTCATTTATCAGTTATAGGGATAAATTCTTCTGCACTGTGTAAAAACATCACTTGTCAATAAAAAAAAAACATGAAGGCCAATATCTAAGAAAGACAAAGTATATGGGACATCAGGAAGAGAGAGGGACACTGGGAAAAAGTCAAGCAAGGAAGATTTGGTCACCCAGATTGAGAGGAAGTTGGACTTAATGAAACTGAAAGGAGGTACCTAAGCAGCCATTGGCCTATAGATATAAAGTAGTATGAATGGGATAATCAAGTTAAAAGATAATTGGAGAGCAGGCCTAGCTTAAGGTCATCAGCACTGTAAATAAATTTAAGTGTCTGTATCATTATTCAAAAACTGAGGTGGACATAGAAAAAGCCAAAATGGTTACAACCAGTTCTCTTTTCAAAAGTTTTCTGAGATGTAACCAGGTGCTGTGTATTTAATAGTAGCCTTCATTTATCAGTTACAAACTCTCCATAACTATAACTCTTCAGCCGGGCAGTAGTGGCACACGCCTTTAATCCCAGCACTTGGGAGGCAGAGGCAAGCGGATTTCTGAGTTCGAGGCCAGCCTGGTCTACAGAGTGTGAGTTACAGGACAGCCAGGGCTACACAGAGAAACCCTGTCATGAAAAACAAACCAAAAACAAACAAAACAAGCAAACAAATAAAAACAACAACTATAGCTCCTCAGATGACATTGCTTTCCTTTTATTGCTGGAGAATTTCATATCTACATATAATGTGCTTTATCCTAATTCACACTTTCCCTCTTCTCCAATTTCTTCCCTAGTTTGTTACTACTTTCCTCTCCTAACAACATATGCCTCATCTCACAAAATACCCTGAATCTCTTAGTGTTTCTTCATGTACTGGAATGTATGGCCATCTATTGGCATATAAGTAATCTTTTAGCTGCTGCCTCCCTAAAGAAAGTTTAATCTGTCTTCTCCATCAGCTGTCAATGGGCAATATCTAGTTGGCTAAGGATAGAACTTCATTAACCCTACTCCATCTTTGCTAGGATTTAGTCAGGTTTCATCTCATGCATGTCTGGCATTCATTCACAGCCAATTATTATTGATATGTAAAATGCCTATCAAATCCAGCAAAATGAATGATATTTCTGTTACTATTTGAAAATGTTTTTTACAAGAAGTCTTAACAATGAGTAAAACTATATTTCACATAATATCGTGTGTATAATTAAGTGATACTTTTTCACTTTGGGAGGAGAGGCTCTTGAACCTGTGAAGATTCTATGCCCCAGTGCTAGGGAATGCCAGGGCCAGTAAGCAGGAGGGGGTGGGGTGGTGAGCAGGAGGAGTGGGGAGGGAACAGGGGTTTGTTTTAGTTTTTTGTTTTGTTTTCTTTTCTTTTCTTTTTTTCGTTATTCTTATTTTTTTCTTTTTTGGAGTGGAACCTGGGAAAGGAGATATTGTAAATAAAGAAAACATCTAATTAAAAAAAAAAGAATATGTTTCAAGATTGATTTTAGTAGGATGGCCAGTTTTACTCTGTTAATTCTGCCAATCCATTAGCATGGGAGATCTTTCCATTTTCTGAGATCTTCTTCAATTTCTTTCTTGAGAGACTTAAAGTGGTCTGAGAACAGATGTATCTAGCACAGTGAAGTTAATTATAAATAAAAATAAATTGCACATTAAAAATCTGCTGTCATACCAGATATTAATTCCCAAATTCATGTATTTAAACATGCAAGGATGTATATTTTTAATGGAGTGAAGCAATTGTACTCTATAAACTTTTGAAAATTAATTGAAAGGTAAAAATACTAGAACTTGAGAGATCTCTCATCAATTAAGCACACATGGTGTTCTCATAGAAGTCTTATATTTCATTAAAACACCCATATGAAGCTTTGACTAAAACCTGTTAATCCAGCCTCAGAGCATCTGATACCTGCTCTCATGAACACTTACACATAGAGGCATGTGTGAAGTCAGGCACACCCACAAACAGAAACACACATAAACACATACATGCATATGTATATAAATTATTGACTTATGTGGCATATGACATTCAAACTTTTATCCTGCATAAAAACCTAGAGTCAAAATCTCATCTATAATGAGGAATAATTCAATTCTACATGAAGTTTGTTCCTTTATAGAAAATACATTTTATTTAAATGTCAACTCAGAGTATGTTTTTTAATTTATTAAATATTAAACATGTGCCTCACTATTAATATATGAAAACCAACAAACAAGTAGCCAGAAGCTGGTGGGTGGCTCAACAGGTTAAAGAAAATGTCCTGTCAGCCCCAAAACTTAAGTTCCAACCCAAGAAACTATGGCTATCTTCTGATAACTACTAATGCAGCATGATGTGCATGCATCTTCGACACATACACACACACACACACACACACACACACACACAATGATAATATAATTAATAGTAATAAATGTATACAACATGTGTCAGAAAACAATCAGATCTGAAATATTATGACAGCATGTTACTACAGTCTGAATGAAGACATGGATACCAGAGGAGGGACCACGCTACTGAATGCAGGGGGCCATCTAAGCCCCAGCTTCTACTAGTAGACAGAAAGAATGTCATCTTGCTGGCTTTTTCTATGATTTACTTTCTTTGCAATGATGACACCCATTCTCTACGGACACCGAAAAGTTGATTTACTAATTACAAGATTTGATTTACTATTTTTACTTGTCTGGTTAATAGAACCATTCATAAGCACCCTATGGATGTACTCAAATGTAATGCTTAATTAGATATTTGGGATCATTTGTGAGAACATATAAAGTTACAAGGTTTTGTAACCTGAAACGAATCAATCCCTTTACTTAAATAAGTTAGACAACCCAGAGAATCTCTCACTTAGATAATTTTTCTTATTGCTTGATGTGTAAGACAATAGAGAGTAAAATTTCATATTCTTTTAGAAAATATCTGGTATTTTGTGAAGCTGTATTAATTATGTATATAGAATGTAATTATCTGTTTTATGAAACCAGCACTTTTATGACCAAAAGTAACTAAACCATAAGTACAATCATACATTCTCAGAGACGAGAACCACCAGAGCATGAGAGTTAGAATGATCAATATCCATTTTGAAAAAGCACAGGAATATCTTGATTTTAAATTGTAGTTTATACATATGGGAATTTGTATATTAATATGTTGGAAATATAAATCTTTTAGTATCTCCCAAAGCTTTGAGCAAAACATTGAACTCAGTGAGGCTTACTATTGAAAGCAATAGAGCCCAGTGATTTCATTTGAACAAGGTAATTCAAATTTTTGCTTCATTTAAATCTTGAAAAAATAGCACTTTTATATTTACACAAGGATTATTATTTTTACCTTCAAAAATTTAAAGAAAATTAATCTTGAGATTACAAGATTGCTCAGTGAGTAAGGAAGCTTCCCACTAAACTTGAAGACCTAGAGAAATCCCAGAAACTCATATGGTAAAAAAAGAGAACAGACTCTTGCCAGATGTCCTGGCCTGCATATGCATGTCGTAGCAAACATGTGGTCAGGCATATGCAAACACACTCATACACACACATACACACACACACACACACACACACACACACACACACACACATGTACACACACGCACACACACACACATAAATGAAAAGAAAATACAATTGTAAAATGAAAGCTAATTTTTAGAATAAAATAGTACAAAGTGCTTTAATTTCCATAGACTACCATTTGTGTGTGATTGTGAAGTAAGTGTGCAAATTCATATACGAACATCTGTATGATGAAGCTGAAGATGAGTGCTTAGTGTATCTTCTGTTATTTTTTCCATATTTTTTGGTGTCATTTATTGCCACGCCCACTCGTCTACTCTAGTAAAATCCGCAATATGGGGGGCGAGGGGGGGGGTAAAAGCCTGATAAAGGACAAGCAAGAAGCATTATGACTTCAAAGGGAGTTTGTGCCTCCTGGGTATTCAGTTAATCCTAGGCATCTCCTAACTCAGATGCGTTCCAGATTAGTCTTCCCAATCATCAACACGCCTTCTTATTTAGGCATAAAGGTACCCCAAGAAATGATTCATAAATGGCTAAGACTAGGCATTGTTTCCTGGACAGCACAATGTTCCAATATATCCTAATTTATTTCCAAGCCGTCCTTAGCTTGGAATTTCTCACAAGGAATCTGCCTTATCAGATAAGATGTCCTCGGAGTTAGCAACAGAGGTCAGGCACATAGTTAGAATTCTCAGGGCAGTCCCACAGAAGACAGAACTGTTTTACATACTAGAGAATAATCGAAGGGCTTCCTTCACTTAAGGTCATTAGCAGGAACTGTTAGATCGATGGAACTTCCTGGTGCTTGCCTCCAGCAGACCCAGAGAATTAGCATGGGAATACCAAAATAGCCCCAGCGGGGAGGGCGCCACTGCTCTTCTGCCTGCTTCATACCTGGATACCTGATCTTACCTTGATGTAACCATCCCTTACCTACATGTACTAGATTTGGCTGTGTGGCCTGTGCATCCTAGGGGCCTGTCTCTGCCTCCCCATTGCTAGGAGTTTGAATGGCCACTACCTCTCCATGAAACATTATGTGAATGTTGGTGATCCAAACTCACTTCATTATGCTTCCATAACAAGCAGTTTACCAGCTGACCTATCTCTACAGGCTCCACTATTAAGTCTTTAAGGGACCTCTGCCATGTTCCCAAAGCAGTCCTGTCATGTTCGATTCCACAATTATGCAAGGAGTTCAATTTTCTCCACCCAATCATCAAACCTCCTTGTCTCTGACTTGCATGCTAGTGGTCCTCAGGTGTGTTGTAAAATCTTTTTTAGAATTTATATATTCACAGTAGTTTGAAATAAGTTCATCGAAACCTTCCTAAATCAATGAAGGTTCATGTCACTGAAGGATGTAAAAACATATACAGTCAGAAGAACAAAGAAAGGAGAATTAGAAAAGGAATCTGAAATGTGATTGGATTTTTGCAATCTCATGACCAGTTTTAACAGACGAATTATTTCTTTACAATCAAAGCAAGTGCTTCCCTGAATTGGAATTCATTCACATGGATGACACTATGAGTAGTGGTGAAAGGAGGTTGCATGGAGAACATTCCAGAATAACTTGGTGATAAAGCAATAACAGGTACTGAGGGGATCGGCTTGGTATTGAGAGAAGTTTTACTGTGGAGGAAAATGTCAAAAATCATAATATGCTATGATGAAATCTGCTGTGAAAAGAAACGACACTGTGTTTGTAACTTCACTGCTGTTTCACTTTAAGAAACTGCTGCAGAGATCCCACTATCCATCTACCACCACTCTGATCTAGGCAAAGCCTTAGTTGTCCAGGCAAAATGTTCCACCCACAAAGATACTGTTTCGAGATCAAAAGATGGTGAGTATTTTGTCGCTACAAAGTATTTAAATGTAACATATTTTCATTTTAAAATACTATTTATTGCATACCTAAAAGAATATGTTAGAATATTATCAAAACTTCTATGCACAAGAAAAAGCTCACATGACTTACTTCTCTCTGAAATTCAGTTTACTACTGTAGTGTCTAATCAAAACCACTGTGACTCTGAAGAAATATTGAAAAGCATTTTAAAGGAAACACACAAACAAAAAGACAAGCTCTCTTTATATGTGTATTTAAAAAGAAAATATGAGTTCTGTTCATAGGTCAGATAGTTAAAAACATAACAAACTCTAAAATTTCCTTGGAATAAGTAATTTACACATATCTGAAGTGGAAATTTCTGCTTTCTTTGGAAACTCAGTTGTGTGTCATGTGATGCTTTTTCTGGAAGCTGTCTTGTGAGAGGATGTTTTGCTGAAGCAGACCTGTAAGAAAGCATGTGATGTTTTTGCTGGAGCAGATGCCAGAGAGGGTAAGTGATACTTGAAAAGAGTTCAAATGGAACCTCAGAAAACAGTGAGAGGTCATTCTTGCTTTACTGGTCTTCTCTGGTCTTTGCTGGTCATAGTTGGACATGAAATACTTCACTGGTTTTTGGCATGATTCATTAAAAGTGGCTAGAATCAGCAAGAATATCATGAGAAGTTCTTTGGTGCATTTCTCTCTAAGAACAGCAAAGAACAGTGAGAACCAGAGAAGTAAGACCAGCAAAGCATAGCACAGCCCTGTGAAGATCAGTTAAGATCAATAAATTGTTGCATGGCTTCATAATTCAAGGCCAACCTTTCACTGTTTATGGGGTTTCATTTACACTCTTTCTAAACATCATGTGCCTTCTCAGGCATCCACTCCAGCAAAACATCATATGCCTTGTCACATGCATGTTTCAGCAAAACACCTTCTTACCTGTCTGATTTAGTAAAACATCCTTTCAAGACAGTTTTCAGAAAAACATCACTTTAAACAATTGAATTTCCAAAGAAAGCAGATATTTTCACTTCCTAGGTCTATAAGAAAATTTTGACTGAGAATTCTCCCCTTAGCTGTAGGCAACACCATCCCAAGGTCTTAAATCCTGAATGGAATAAAAATGAAAGAAGTGAGCTAAGATCCAGCATCCACCTGTCTCCATGTCCTGACTATAGATGTAAAGTGACAAAGTGCTTTCCGATCTTACTGCCATGCCTTCCTAAGGTCAATGACTGCATCCTTAAACTGAGTCAGCATCATACCTTACTTTCTAGAGGTGAATTGCTAGGTGTTTTGTCACTGTAAGGAGAAAGTAACACAGGAAGTTTCAACAGATCTGATCACACAATCAAAACAGGAGTATAATTCAGGGGGCTAGCCCCAATCCCGCTCTTAGTGATCTTGCTTACTTACTTTCCAGCACCATTAGTTTACTAGGTGTTCATTCCTTCAAGAAAGAATTAGCCACAGGACACCTTGGACAATTTAGTCTCATGAAAAACATTCTGCTATTTTTAAAATAACTTAATTTATCTAGGGAACTGTAAAGATCAGCTGCATAATTTTAATCACTTTTTGTAGGAGTGGCTGACATTAACCAATTAGTGAAACAACTTAGTAATATGCTATAGTAAGAATTTATTCAAAAAGTCCAAGACCAATTAATTGAGTGTATATTGTTATCTACCAAGCTAAATTGATTTATAAATTTATTGGTAAACAAAGCTCCATTTTTCTGGAAAAGAAATTATTTAGAAATATTTAGAACATTTCAGTATAGAACTACTATTTTTGTCTTTAATCTTCTTTGTACAACCCAGTAATTATCCCCTTCCTGATCTATGCTCTGACAGCTCCTCATCCTATTCCTTCTCCCCAACTCCAAGAGGATGTCCGTACCCTAGATCTCCTACTTCCCACTCCCCAATCCCACAACCAGCCAGGCTTCCCCATGCCCTGGGGCCTCAAGTTTCTCAAGAGTTAGTTGCCTCTTCTCTCATTGAGGCCAGACCATGAAGTCCTCTGCTGTATATGTGCTGAGGGCCTCTGACCAGCTACCTGCCTGGTTGTATGCTGCCTGGTTGGTGGCTCAGTGTCTGAGAGATCATGGGCCTCCATGTTTGTTGAGACTGATGGTCTTCCTATGGAATCACATACACTCCTCTTAAACTTTTTCCAGCCTTTCCCTACAGCAACCACAAGGTCTCTGACTTCAGTTCATTAGTTGGATGTATCTGCATCTGTCTCAATCAGCTACTTGGATCATTTTGATTTGCATTTCCCAGATCACAGAAGACTTTAAACATGTCTTTAAGTGCTTTTTAGCCATTCAATATTCCTCTGTTATAAATTCTCCGTTTAGTTCTATACCTCAGTTTTTTGATTGGGTTGTTTGGTTTCAGGAGGTTAGCTTCTTGTATTCTTTATATATTTTAGATATTAGCCTTCTATTGAATGTGGGGTTAGTAAATATTTTTTCCCAATCTGTAGGTCACATTTATCAATTTTTAACATTAGAGTCTGAGCCATTTGAGTTCTGTTTAGAAAATCCCTGCCTCCCAATGCCTATGATGTCAAGACTTTTTCCCACATGCACCTCTATTAAATTCAGTGTATCTCATTTTATGTTGAGGTCCTTAATCTACTTGGACTTAAGCTTTGTGCAAGTAAACACATATGGATCTACTTTCATTTTGCTACACACGAACTACCAATTAGACTAGCCTCATTTATTGAAGATGCTTTCCTTTTTCCATTGCAAACTTTTGGCTTCTTTGTCAAAGATCAAGTGTCCATAAGTGTGTCATTATATTTCTGAGTCTTCAATTCTATTCCATTGATCAGTCTGTCTGTCTCTGTACCAATATCATGTCATTGTTTGTTTGTTTGTTTTATCACTATAGCTGTGTAGTATAGTTTGAGGTCAGGGATGGTGATTTCCCCACAAGTTCCTTTATTGTTAAGAATTATTTTCACTATACTGGGTATTTTGTTTTTCCATATGAAATTGAGAATTGGTCTTTCCATGTATATGAAGAATTGTAATGGAATTTTGATGGGGATTACATTGGATCTGTAGGTTTTTTTTGTTTTTTTTTTTTTGGTTTGTTTGTTTTTTGTTTTTTTTTTTTGGTAGAATGGCCATTTTTACTATGATAATCCTATCAATCCATAAACATGGGAGATCTCTCCATTTTCTGAGGTCTTCTTCAATATTTTTCTTGAGAGACTTGAAGTTCTTGTAATACAGCTCTTTCACTTGTTTTGTTAGAGTTACTCCAAGATATTTTATATTATTTTTGAACAATTTGTGAAGGGTGTTGTTTCTCTATTTTCTTTCTCAGCCAGTTTGTTATTTGCATAAAGGGAGGCTATTGATTTGTTTGAATTAATTTTATATCTGGCCATTTTGTTGAAGCTGTTTGTCAGCTGTAGGAGTTCTCTGGTAGAATTTTTGGGGTCAATTATGTACATTGTCATAGCATCTGCAAATAGTGATATTTTGACTTCCTCTTTGCCAATTTGTATCCACCTGGTCTCCTTTTTTTTTCTTACTGCTCTAGCTAGAACTTCAAGTACTATATTGAATAGATATGGGGAAAGTGGTCATCTTTGTATTGTCCTTAATTTTAGTGACATTGCTTCAAGTATCTCTCCATTTAATTTAATATTTGCTGTTGGTTTGTTGTATATTGCTTTTGTTAGGTTTAGGTATGGGCCTTGACTTCCTGATCTCTCCAATACTTTTAACATGAAGAGGTGTTACATTTTGTCAAATGCTTTTTCAGCATCTAATGAGATGATCATGTGATTTCTTTTCTTTGAATTTGTTTATGCAGTGGATTATGTTAGTGGATTTTTGTATATTGAACCAACCTTGCATTCTTGGAATGAAGCCTAGTTGACTGAGGTGAATGATTATTTTGATAAGTTCTTGGATTCGGTTTGCTAGGATTTTGATTAATATTTTTGCACTGATATTCAAAAGTGAAATTAGTCTGATGTTCTCTTTCTTTGTTGTATCACTGTGTGCTTTAGGTATCAGAATAATATGGCATCATAGAATGAATTAGATAGTTTTCCTTCTATTTTTAGTTTATGGGGTAATTTGAGGAGTGTTGGTATTAGTTCATCTTTGAAGGTCTGGTAGAATTCTGCCCTAAAGTCATCTGGCCCTGGGTTTTAATTGGCTTGAAGGTTTTTCTTTTTTTATTATTTTTTTTATTAGATGTTTTCTTTATTTACAATATCTCCTTTTCCAGATTCCCCTCCAAAAAAGAAAAAAAAAAAAGAAAAAAGAAAAGAAAAGAAAAAAAAAACCCAAAAACTAAAACAATCCCCTGTTCCCTCCCCTCTCCCCCAGCTCACCGTCCCACCCCCTCCTGCTTACTGATCCTGGCAGTCCCCTACACTGGGGCATAGAACCTTCACAGGGCCAAGGTCCTCTCCTCCCATTGATGACTGACTAGGCCATCCTCTGCTATACACATACTACTGGAGCCATGAGTCCCCCCCTGTGTACTCTTTGGTTGATGGTTTTAGTCTCTGGAAGCTCTGAGGGTACTAGTTAGTTCATATTGTTGTTCATCCTAAGGGGCTGCAAACCCTTCAGCTCCTTGGGTCCTTTCTCTAGCTTCTTCTTCGGAGACCCTGTACAAAAACAAATGGATGGCTGTGAGGCTCTACTTCTGTATTAGTCAGGTAATAACTTTTATTTTCTTAGAGGATATAGGCCTGTTCAGATTGTTTGCCTGTTCTCGATTTAAATTTGGTACATGGTATCTGTCTTGAAAATCATTCATTTTACCTAGATTTTCCAGTTTTGCGGAGTATAGGCTTTTGTAGTAGGATCTGATGATTTTTTGAATTTTTTTCCAGTTTCTGTTGTTATGTCACCCCTTTCATTTCTAATTTTGGTAATTTGGATACTGTCTCTTTGCGCTTTACTTAGTTTGGCTAGGTGTTTATCTATCTTGTTATCTCAAAGAACCAGCTTTTGGTTTTCTTGATTCATTCTCTTGTTCTCTTTGGTGGGTTTGCTTCTTTTTGTTCTAGGGCTTTGAGGTGTGCTGTTAAGTTGTTATTGTAGGATCTCTCAAAGTTCTTTATGAGGGTACTTAGTGCTATGAATTATTTTTAGAATTAACGTTGTGCTAAAAATCATTAGTCCTTTAGATTTTCTCATGTGTTTATAGTTTTTTTGATTACACTATTAAAGAAAAAAATGAGGTGGATCTCTACCCATGATTTAGAAAAACTTTTTCCACAGTGTATAATACTTGTAAGAATTGAGTAATAAGTTGGCTGGAAAGATGGCTCAGCAGTTAAGAGCACCAACTGTTCTTCCAGAGGTCCTGAGTTCAATTCCCAGCAGCCATATGGTGACTCACAACCATCTGTAATGGGATCTGATGCCCTCTTCTGGTGTGTCTGAAGAGAGCAATGGTGTACTCATACACATAAAATGAATAAGTAAATGTAAAAAAGAATGACATAATAAGAATAGTGCCTTATAAAGTAAGTTTTAACATAATGTCCAGACTAACCAATGTAGTCACTAATGAATCTGTAAAACCTGAGGGCTCTGATTTTCTCATCTTTATACCATAAAAGAAAAAGAAAAGAAAGTCAATACTAACACAGTCTGCTCAGCTTGAGGACAGTACAGCCTGCACATACATTCAGTGCTTAAGACTACAGAACTCAACCAAAATGTGTTCATGGTTGTTTGCTTCAAGTTGTTTCCTTTTCAATTCAGTTTACATTATATTCCTGATGAGCAACATCTCATTGACTGGCAATTATATTCACAAGGTATGTATATTTTCTTGCAAATATTAATGCATGGATGACATTTATTTTTTATTTTTTTTAATTAGGTATTTTCTTTATTTACATGTACATTTTCCCTTTCCCAGGTTCCCCTCCAAACAAATAAACAAACAAACAAACAAACACAAGAACAAACCCCTTTTGCCTCCCCCCTCCCAATGCCTGTCACCCCACCCTCTCCCACTTATTGGCCCTGGCATTCCCCTACACTGGGGCACAAAACCTTCACAAGGCCGAGGTCCTTTACTCCTATTGATGATCGAATTTGCAATCCTCCACCACATACCTGCTGCCAGTACACTCAATCCCACCCTGTATAGTCCTTGATTGGTGGTTGGGTCCCTGGGA